>JADDOH010009027.1:0-167004 GCA_016648135.1 Agrypnia vestita | reverse complement strand
TTTTTTTAGTAAAGGGATCGATGAACTACCTATGAGATGGCAAAAGTGCATAGATAGTAATGGTACATACTTTGATTAAATATATATATTATAATAAAAAAAAATCGGCTTTATGTTCCTCCCATACTAAACGTCAATTTCATATGTAAGGACCTAATATATTTATTTAATCAAAGTATGTACCATTGCTATCTATGCACTTTTGCCATCTCATAGGTAGTTCATCGATCCCTTTACTATAAAAACCATTCGGACGGGACTCAATAAAATCTTTGAAGGCGGTTTGGACTGCCCCATCGGAGTTGAATTTTTTCCTTTGCAAGAAGTTATCCAAATTTCGAAAAAAATGGTAATCTGTTGGGGCAAGGTCCGGAGAGTACGGTGGATGTCTTAGACATTCCAATTGAAGCTCCTCTAATTTGGTAGCCGTCTGTTGTGCAGTGTGTGGTCTAGCGTTATCATGAAGCAGCAGTGGCCTAGAGCGATTAACCAGCCTCGGTTGTTTAGCAGCTAGCTTTTCCATCATGGTTTACAGTTGCTGACAATAGACATCTGCCGTAATCGTCTGGCCAGATTTAAGAAAGCTGTAGTGAACGACACCAGCACTAGTCCACCAAACGCTCACAAGTAACTTTTTTGGAGTCAATTTTCGCTTGGGGCATGGTTTGGCTGGTTCGGCAGGGTTCAGCCATTGCGATGAGCGCTTCCGATTATCGTACAGGATCCACTTTTCATCACAGGTAATGATTCGATTTAAAATCCCCTTCATTATTGTGCCGGTTGAGTAATGCAACGCAGCAGTCAACGCGCGTTTGTTGATTTGCTTCACTCAATTCGTGAGGTACCCACCTTTCAAGCTTTTCACCTTACCAATTTGCTTCAAGTGGATTAAAACAGTTTTATCACTAACACCGCAGCCTGCAGCTAACTCGGATGTGGTTTGCGATGGATCCGCTTCCACAATAGCCTTCAATTCTTCATTATCAACTTTGGTCTCCGGCCGTCCACGGGGCTTGTTCTGCAGGTCGAAATTTCCAGAACGAAAACGTTGGAACCAAAAACGCACTGTGTTTTCTTTTGCGGCACCGTCGCCATACACATCATTAATCCTTCGAGCCGTTTTTGCAGCACTGGTGCCACGGTGGAACTCGTACTCGTTAATAACGCGATATTTCAAGTTTTTCATTTTATAAACTGAGTGACGCAAAGAAAAACAATTGAGGAAAAAACAAATGAATTATAATTTTCAAAACACAAATACATGAGTAAATAGCTGTATAAATTTGGATTTGGAATTCCTAACCAATGAGAAGATATTTGAGATCAAATTTGCCAGTACGGAAAAACGCCAATTTCATATGTAAGGACCTAATATTAGATATAAAAAAATATATAACCTAAAATTTTAATTCAAAAATACAGTTGTCACTCCCTGTAACGAAACTTCCTATAGCGAAAAACTCTCTATAAAGTAAAAATGAACCCGACTTGTATGGTTTTCCATAAGAACCCATGTATTAATTCACTCTCTGTAACGAAATGGCTCATTCTCTATAGCGAAAAAATTGGTACACTCACGCCAAAAAAGGGACACCTAGAAAGTCTTTTTCTTGGAATTTTCTTGTCGCCAGACCGCGGAATACTTACTAGAGGCAAGCGATGTAAACAGGAACATCATCCACGGCTTACTGCAGAAGGTGTGGCTGGAGTTGACCACGAGGTACTCTCCTAATACTATCTCGAATGCAGATGAGACTGGATTTTTTTTAAAAAGGATACCAAACAAGACTCTCAAATTTAAAAACGAGTAGTGCGTGGATGGCAAATACTTCAAAGAGCGCATTACGTACATAAATATGAATCAAACATAAAAAGAGAACTAATAGCTATCGGAGAGTCAAAAAATCTACAGTTCCAGAAAATTCAAGTGACCTCACCTACAAGGTCAAAAAGTCCGCAAGGGTGACTGTTTTGACGCTAACGGACCAGTGTTATTAACAACTTGGTAAAAACACAACGGTTCTTCTGGGCAAAGCCTGAGAAGAGGTGATTATACCAACTATCCACCATTTTGCCACACAGGACTGCTATTTAACTCCTCTACAAAACTAGACTGTGAATCACCAAAAGTTCTGCCTGCAAGTGAGTGGATTCAGCAGTTCAATACATCAGTCTCCTTTACCCCCGAAAAATTGGAAATTGGAGCTTCGCTGCAGTGGATGAGGGTCTGGCCACAGCAGCTGAGATGACTGATGAGGAAATCTTGAAAATTATTAAGGTAAAACAGGATCAAGATCCCCCGGTATTAACCAATCTTTAAATGTGGCCAAGTTAATTCATTTTTTTAATTCACAAAGATGACCCTAGGTCAATTGAAGAAGCTCCAAGATTAAAAGATTGGATACGCAGTATTTTGGAATATCAGAATAGTGTAATCGAAGTTGACTAACATGTTAAGTTTTAATTTATTTAATTTTAATTAGCTACAATAATAACTTATGTAATACAATAGTTTTAATAGAAAAATCAATTATTTATGCTTTACTCACACGGATACAAGTTAATTTTGTTCCTCATTCTTTATAAAGAAAACTCCCTATAACAAAATAAATTGCTTGGTCCCTTGGATTTCATTATAGAGAGTGACAACTGTATTTATATACATAATTTTAAAAATACAAAATCGGAATGATTTTTCTTTTTATTTAAATTTTCATTTAAAATAAATGATAAAAAAACATGATTTTGCAAAATGAAAGTATTTTATCAAACAGATCATTATAATTTCCGTAACTTAGGAAATGATTGTGGACACTATGTATTTCTTTTCTTTTCTCTTAGATTTAGGTATTCCTATGATTTACTTTAAATTCTTATCTTGATTTTGTATGTATATTTTCTTTTCTTTTTATTTTAGATTTAGATTCTTTAATTTTTTTTTTTTAATTATTATTTTTTTTTTTTAATTGTCATTTTTTACTACTACATAAATACCATATGAGAATAACTGCCATAGAACAGGTTTTTACCTAGTGTGGCAGTTATTAGTATCTTGTATTAACTAATGTAAATGTAAATAAACAATAAATAAATAAACTATCATTGTGTAAACACCTGTAAGGGATCCTTCCAATTTTGCACCAACCCTGCGGACCCAGGGATTTGTTTACGTTAACATAATTAAATTGCTGCACCCGTAAACATATTTTCAGTTGAGCGTTCTCCATAATATCTGACAGACTTGTATGTAATATCAATAGCTTCTTTGTCTCTCATTTACTTTACTTATAACTGTACATTGTACACTTTCACTTGCTCCCGGAGCTTAACTCTGGGAGAAATAAACATACACCATCAATCACTCTTTCATTCCACTATCTTTGAACCTTCCCTAAACACATTACAGTCAGTATATAGAATTTTTTTATATCTGTTCAGGAGCCGAACCTGTAAGAATAGCGACAACTAAACATTTTAGTAATTTTCATTTCACAAATTTCATTTATTCCAATCCTATCGACAAAATTTTATGATGCAAGCGCAAATAATGGTTGATAGAAAGTAATGGTGCAGGATTTAATCTACCTAATAAATTTGCGCCAATGTTTAAAATAGGCATAATTGCATTCTTCGTCTCCCCCTTCTTAAAAAAATATACAGATAACAGTTTCAGTGACAATTAATTTTAAAATTTTTTAGTAGATATACATAATTTTAAAAAGTTATTTGATTTACTAGGACACAGGCTAAGTTCCAAACTTGCTAACTAAATTTACCCACCATAAATAAAATAAAATAAATAATCCATGACTTCAAAATGATATAAAATTAATAATTATTTACGGAAGTATTTTAAAAGTATGTACTCAATATTATTTATATCAGGATAAATAAATAATTTAGAGACAACTTAATAATTAATAATCTATTGATGATGAATGAATTTTTAAAGTAAAAAAAATTCTCATGTCATTTTAACTAAACGGTGAATTATTTGGATATGTTTAAAATTCTTCTTTTACATGTAAATTTTAAGTCAGTTTAGGGAAAGGTGAAAAATACATATTAGAAAAAATTCTCAGTTTCCAAACAGTAGTCTTGTTCTGGTTTCGCTCTAGAGACGCATTTCATTGACATGAACGGTCTTAATGCGCTTTCCATTATTACATTGCTTACACAAAATCAAGGTTAACAATGCGCGTCACTGGAGCGAAACCCAGAATAAATCTGCCGGAATCGGAATAGCTTTCTAAAGACCATTTTTTATTCTGTAAGCATAATTTTGATGCGTGGAAATATGATTATTGAATAAATGTTATGGTTGCAGAGATGAAGTTTTAAGTGTGAATCTTCTAAACCACTAAGACAGACACATATTATTAAGCGCTGTTATTTATATTATACACTCCATGAAATCCACACGAGATTACCAAACAGATGGCAATATTTATATCTAAAACAGATATTCCTAGCCTTATCTAAAAATGCTTCTGTTAAACATGAATTCATCAATATTATTTCAAAATTTAAGTGGGTAGTACACGTGGTATTCTCAATGTTGAAAACAATGTAATCTAGGCAATTTTTACATATTGAAAATAACATAAGATAAGTTAGGAATATCTGGATACAGAATGCAGGTGTGAGATGTGAAAACATGTACATAGGCAGCTAATGTGTAAAATGAATGAACATTTTGAATTTCAACAAAGGTTTCACCAAATAAAACATTGATGAATATCATAACACTACATGCATGAAAGTAGGAAGTGTTAATAGAATGCAAGATGGCTACAGGAAATGCAAACATTGAGGTAAAAAGAACGGGCTACCGAGACATGTTAAGAAGAGCGGACTACCTGAACTAGTGAGATAAACATCATATTTGTATCCTCTTTTGATTGTGGGGAATAATTTAGCCCTCTCGCATCCCAATGTCAATCTGATAGAATTTTCCAGCAGTTTAGAAGACTAGAAATAGAATGTTTGACTCAAAACATTTTTAAAATGCTTCGCAACATTGAAATAAACATGACATTTGAAATGAAAATGAACGTGGAATTCAGGTAGAATATTTAATATATGGTTACTTGGTAGAACACCGAGTGTTATCAGTCAAAAACATCAATTCAATATAAGAAATAAAAAACGCATTAACTAAAATTTCACAAAAGGCTCCTTTCTGTAAACGAAGAAAAAAATTAATACTGTGGTTTTTTTATCCACTATTCAGTACAAGCACACCTTATTATAGTGCAAATTTTAATAACAAATTAATTCACAAATAGTCATCAAATTGTGAACCTAATTTTTATAAGAATATTCTCACGAAAACTATTCAACAAACAAATAAAATAATACTTACAGGTTAGAAAATATAAAGCCTATATTACTCTAAAATCTCAAGTACTAAAGACCACTTTCTAGGCATATTTTTCACTATATAAAATGCTAAAATATTTAGTTAGTACATTTTTTTTTGTAGAAAAGGGTTATACTCTGAATTTGTGTAAATTGTTTAAAATAAAACCACACACTTAGTCCGATTTGTATGGTTCAGTGGTTAAGATACCTAATTTTTAAAAAAGTTTGTGGATTTGACATCCAATATTTTCATAATATGTACAGTAAAATCTCGATATATTAAGGGACTAATTCGGGCAACGAGATGTCCGTTAATGCTACAAGTCCGTAATATAATTAAGTAGATTTTCAGAATGTGTATGTCAAAAAAATTACAAAATTAGTTAGCTTATAAAGTATTTAAAAAATGTATTTACTTATAAAGATTCTTTTGTGTAGTTAAAATTAAGTATGTATGAAAATCTTGATTTAAATATGTAGTTGTAGATATGTAATACTTATTGAATTAATATTAACTTAAATGTCAAAATAACAGTAAATTAATAAAAAAAAAACCTTTTAATTATAAGAAAATCTTAAGTCAAAATTATTTTAAAAGTAACAGGGTGTTCATTTTCACATAACGAAGACAAATTTTGTCAAAAAATAGATATCAAATATGGGAAGTCAAAATATACGCACAATCGCCCCTTTTTCTAATTCAATAATTATCAGTGATGTTTTGAAAACTCTCGTGTGAATTGAAGATTTACAACAGTCGCATCCATTTACACAGTCCATTACATTGCGGATCTTTGAGCCCACATGTGACACATGTCAGTGTGGGCTCATTGAGAATTTGTATTAAACTCAAGATTGTTAAAAATGTCACGCAAGTCACCCAGGTGTTACATTTGTGTCTAACCGAATGTGCGGAACTTTATCATTCATTTTTCAATATCACAAAACCATATAGAATAATAAAGTTCAGAAGTACCTTGAACAATATATATGTTGTATAGGTTGAATTGTACCGTATATTTAGGCACTCAAATGATTCCTCTAAATTTGTGTATTCAATATTGCTTTAGAAACACACACTTATGATTTCTAAGTGTTGATTAAAATAAAGCCTCCGTGATTAGATGTGAAATATTGAAAAGTTGGCCTTGCAATTGTTGGTCGCTTAAGTTCAACTCTGAAACTAAGCGTAGCTTTTCAAAATGTCTCAAATTTTTATGGTCGTTCAGATTTTGTGTAGTTTACTGCCTTATGTCTCAGACTTCTACGATCCCATCGTGGAGTCCTTATGAAGCTTGATATCATTTATAGATCAAAATCATAGAAGTCAGAAACACACGGCAGAATACCCCGGAAAACTCTACACAGAATATAACTTTTCAAAACATTAAAGAATGTAAAAGCCTGTATAACAGAAGTACTTCACATTTTTTTCATTAGTATGCAACAAAGTCAATTTGTTGATAAATAATAATAATAAATAAAATTAAAAACACAAAACATTTGAATGTATAAATAAATAATGTGTCCAGTGCTGAAAACGCCTATAGGCGTTCTCAAAATCATTAGCTGTGTGCTAAAAACGCCTATCGGCGTTCTATACCTGGAGTCATTTTCTTTCGCTTTTTTTGCATTCCTTCCGTTTATGAACATAAAGTTCATTCACACAGGAAGTTTTGCGTGTTGTTTTTTTATATTTTTGTTTGTTATTATTAAATTTTTATGTAAATATTATATTTTCCAATTTTTATGGAAAAACACTTTTCATTGTGTAATGTGAACTTTTCCGTAATATAGCAATTTTCAGTGATTTTTTTTTCAATTCGTATGTAAGAGTCTTCTAAGAGTAAAGACAATTTTTACATGGTATATAATAAATAAAACTGACCCAAAAAATTTTTGAGTCAGCTATAATTTTTATATTTGTAACAATCTTTCTAGTATAATATTTATCAAGGATAATTTGTGAGCACTTACTGCAAACTTCTTTAATTGAGAGGCAGTCTATTGTGTAGGGAGTAAAGGATAACAACAGTGTTCAATAAGATTTTTCATAAAAATTGTTACCGATATTAATATTTTCATAAATATAAAAAAATGCATCAACCATTCTCACAAAAACGATCTAGAGTAGAAGCTGTAATAATTAATAGGCAGGAATAATTCAAACAAGCTTACGTTGGCTATTAATGAAACTATACTTTCCTAGATTTTGTACTAAAGACACTAACCGAATAAAAAGAAAATGAAAAAAAGCAAATTATTTTGAAAAAAAATGTGCACCATAAATGTAAAGATACATTTTATTTTCGCCCTGAATGCCTGACCAACCATATTTTTTTCTTTTTATTATTTGTTTATCATTTACATTTAGCGCTTGTTCAGACACAGCGGGAACCGTTCAGTTTCAGAATCGCGTTTCAAAACACGCGATTTGTGTCATCTGTTCACACAGCCGCGGTTAATAAACGATTTGTGCGCGCGAAAATAAACGTCAGTTTGACAGTTCTGGTGCCGTTCTCCATCTTTGATTATCAGAGATATATTCGCTCGCTTCGGCCGTGTTCCATGGCAAGACACATAAATATCATTCTGTCAGTTCATTTTTGGTGAATAAATACCTACTTCTCTAAAATACTCTTTTTTTCCACCATTTCCAAATATCTCTACCAACTCCTGCCAAGCTTGGTTCTTGGCATATTTGAGTAATCCTCACATTGAAGATCCCATATTACAGGTCTTTTCTCCACTTCATCAATAAAAAATTCAGTTTCAAAGCGATCCATAACCATAGAAAAGAGAATATAAACCATGCGTGCTCCTGTTGTGACATGGAACCGTGCGGTGTCCGCAACGCGACTGAACGCTCTCGTAAGGCCCCATAGTAATAGGATCGTGCGGGCGCCGTGCGGGTCTATTTTCTAGCGGTTGGGTTGCGGGCACCGCAGCGGTTGACTAACCGCACGGTTGTGTCTGAACGATCACATACAAACCTAGGTAAATGAGACCCAGACGGATCTCATGCGATTCTGAAACGAAACGGTTCCCGCTGTGTCTGAACAAGCGCTTACATTGTTATGAAAAACTGCACAGCACTTTTACGGTATGGTTTAGAACTATGTTTTCATACATTTTGAAATATAAACTGCTTCAGTATGAAATGTCAAAATTATGTACATATTATATTATCTATAATTTTTTTGTTTTTTATCACTAATCCTAAAATCCCACGCCTTTGATAAACATTATATCAAACATACACGAAAAAATAACCCAACAGACGAAATTTAGATGTGTAACTACAGAGAATTGTAAAATATCTGAATAAGATAAGCTATTCATTTTTTGAATTTTTGAAAAATAATTATTTTGGTGAATAATATTGACCAGATATATTTTTGGGCAAGTGTAAACGCACTACACGACATTTGTCATTGAAAAACAGTGGTGCGTTTATGGCGATGCTGACCGCCCGGAGAGAACTAATGGGTTTATGGGGGTAAATAACAATGAATTATCCCTAAAATCATTCTCTTAAGAATTTTAAATATTGGCTAAATTTTCAGCACCGAAGATGATGTCGAAGAAAATCGTTCAGCAGTCAAAGTGTTACATGAAAATAAACCTCCGAAATAAGGTTTTCGCTTTGCTAGTATGATAGTAGTTTATCTATGCAATATACACACTAATCAAGTATCCTGAGTATCACATGACTTATTAATAATTCTATTATTCCCTGCTATTGAAAGGTCTTGCAGATTTTTAATCATATTTCCCACCAATAGCTACATAATGGGTCTAATTTCAAAACAAACCTTGTTTAGATACTGTATCTTTCGCAGAAAAGATGCTTGTGCTGCATTTAATTTATTTGTTGTCCGTTAGTATATTTTCTAAGACATAAATATCAATGTTTTTTCTTTTTATAGAGACACAAACACGAATATGTGTGGCATCAATATTCTTACTATTTTCAAAAAAGCTAAACTGTGCTAAGAAAAAGAAATACCTTGCTAGTAGGGATTCTGTGTCGAGACAACCCGGGAATTTATTCCCGGGAATTCAAAGATTTTTTGCTGTCTCGAGTCCCGGGAATTTAAAAATTAATAACCCGGGACTCGAGACTTTCCGATTCAATTTTATTCAATATATCCTACATTTATATTTTAAAAATAAAATCTGCTTCTTAGAGTATATACAATACTCTAAGATCTGCTTAGTCGAGAACAAGCCATACCCATACAGAGCAGGTAGCAAGCGGTTCGTCAAGATACTCGATTGTCGGCACTCGGCAGAGAGATTATATTGTCTTTGTAATAAAAGCTTTCGTCGTTATTTGTAAAATATCACTTAAACAACAAAAAAAATTCATGTACGTATTTACCCTTGATTTTTTCGGCAAAATGTTTCTTTGTACGATGCACGTGCTACTCGTATTTCTAGAATAATTTAAAAGAATTCTCCTTGGGTTGATTTATTTGTTGAAATAATCAGTTTATATTTTGACTTTAGCCAGATACGTTCTTCTCCTACTTACGGATTCCGTCGTTGTATATTCTGAACTGCGGATTTCGAACTTATAATTTTTTGAACTTAAATTGGAAATGTTAGTATTTATTTACTTTATTTATTTATTTATCGTTTACAGTACGTAGAGAATCTTGTTTATTATTTAATTATAGCATAACCAGGAACAGGCTATGTGATTCATCATTAAACGCCTTGGTGTTTTTAAAAACATATTTTTCCTTACAAAAGTAAAGGTTTTAACTTCATATTGATATAAATATTTCGATTAAAAAAATTGTAATAAATTAAATTTAAATAAATATCGAATAAAGTGTTTTTAAATCGTTTCAATAAATTTTCACCTATCGTACCTATAACACAAATAATATAAGTCAATTAAAGTAAAGAAGTTAATTTTTTAACATTTTTTTTTTCACGATTTAAACGAAAAATAATCAAAGTCTCGTGTCCCGGGAATTCCCGGGACTTTAAAAATTTGAGTCTCGAGTCCCGGGAATCGAAAAAACCCGAGACTTCAGAATCCCTACTTGCTAGTGTCCTAGAATGGGGCTCAAATGACCGACCACCAGATCGCTAAGCGGGAGTCATGACTAACACACCAACAAGTTACTCAATCATATCATTAGTATTTATATGAACAACATTTTGATAAATTTTCTTTCTAATTTTTGTAAGAATTTGCTGAAAATTTATTTCATGCATTTATAATTAATTCAATTTATCATGGTTTCTGTTATCTATTGTAAAATTTTATCATCCTGTTATCAAGTTAGCCACCATCAGGATAATTATACACTCTTCTGATGATGGCTAACTTTAGGAAGCAATTCTTAACTTCTTCACGTTAAGAAGTAAATATTTAGGATATTTTTTGAGACCTTAATCATTACTAGTTGATACAATCAAGTATTACTAAAACAAATATGAAGATTATGAATAAAAAAAATATATATATATTGGTGTAAAAATATTTATGTTCATATTTTTTTAGAAAATCAATTCAAATTCGGGTTTCTACCCCAATTTTAATTGATTTTATGTTTTGTATTGTACTTTGAATGGGACAACATTTTCAAAGAAATGCTGTTGACATATTAATAGTAATCAAGAGCCACAATATTTATTAGTTTATTAAAGTAATTACCAAACAATATCTTATATTTTATCAGTTAATGAATTGCCTTCAATTAATTTATTATTAAAATGAATTCCTCTAGTGTTTTAAATTAAATAAATATCTTTAGACCTCTATTAGATTAATTAACACAGTCGCAAGTCCTAATTCAAAGCAATCCCTGTGTTCTGAACAAGAACAATTTTCATTAAGTGTAGATTTATATTTAAGACATTGGGAATGTAGTAAGAATAATTGGTACATCCTGTCCCATTATATACATATATAGATATTATTCAAAGATATTCATATAAACCGTATACAGAACGGCACTATTTAAAGTAATCGTGTTACCTATTTGGATTACTAATTGTCCACAATTTTTGGCCAATTGTGCACAATTTAGTTGGGCATACGAAAACTTTGAAAATATGTGGCTCATATGTGGGGTATAAAAGCAAAGGCAGCAATATAAAAAAAAATTAATGCAGTCATTGAAGATTACTCATTTATAACATACTGAGTTCGAGATTTTATAGGAAATATAGTCTATAAATTTATAGGAAACATGATTTTGGAAGGGATAGATAAATAAAATGTAGAATTCAGTATACTTTAATTAAATTAGTAATCATCGATGACTGCATTCAAAACATTTTTTTAATTTTTGGACATTGCCGCCTTTGCTTTTATACCTCATATATACGTATAGTCAACATATAATGCGCTTCTTTGAATTTAGAAGAATCTCAATATAAATAATCTTAATCAATTAGTTCCATAAAATCACTAAAAACACGCTTTGTGCTCCGTGGACTCAAAACTTATCACATACCTCAAAACTAATAAGTGGCTCGGCATCATCCTGCTTGTAGTATTCTAAGTTGATAGTGATAAGGCCTTGATCGAAAAATCTGACAGATATAGTGCAACCATTTTTTCCAGTTAGAATTTTTAATGATCCACCTTCCACTTTAATATCCGCGGCCAAAATTAGATGCGATACATGCTCTTTCAAAAGCAATTCGATTTTATCAAACACCGCTTTTTGACCCAAATCATCTCCAAGCCGGTGTGAATCTAGTGAAAAGTCAATCAGAACAGTTTGAACTGACATCTTTATTCAATATTATGTAATTAACGGTATTTCCAGGTCAATGCGAAAACCCAATACGATATTGATTTCGCGCACTACACCGAAGGACCAGAGACCGGAGATTCTAATCATAGACTACCTTATCATAGACGTGTGAAATTCAAAGAAATGTGTTCCATGGGCACCTCTGTCAATATTTCTAATCTTTATAATATAAAGATCAGATAATATTATTATGTTGATATACCGGAGTCGGGGGGGTGGTAAAGTCTGAGGGGTCAGAGGTGAGATAAAATCACGGTGTGGTAAACCGGCCGGGAGATCTCAGATCTACGTAAGCCGGCGGTTACGCCCTCCCCTAGGTACAATCAAAACGTCAGGTGACTGACTAGGACACTGATATCTCGAGGCGGGTGAAGGGATATAAAAAATAATAAAATCGAAACAATTTTACAAGTTTCTATATTGGGCACTGTAGCAAATTAATTTACATGAAACATTAATCTTAACTTACATACGACGCAGCAAAGTGGTTACTAATTTAAAAATTACATGAACCCTAATTTAGAGGGAGAGGACAAAATTATAAACAAAGAAAGAAAAAAGACAAAACACATAAAAAATCTGATCTTACTGCTAAAATGGATGGTGACGAGATTAAATTAACACTTCGGTAGAACCAGGTGGGCGGAGAAAAAGTCTTTAGATCGGGGTAACCTGTTTCGGAGAGTTCGGCAGGTGTCTTCTTCGTGCTGCTTCGTGGTGGGCGGCGGCTTCTGGCGTCGGCGTCGTCCTCTGACTGTGCAGGCTACGTCGGCGGCTTCTGACGTCGGCGTCGTGGCGGTCGTCGGCAGAGCGTCGGTCCTCCGTCGCGGTGGTACGCTGCGGCGTCGCGGCGGCACTGATACTTAGGCGTTTGCGGCGGTGCGTCACAGCACTCGGTAGCGGATGGCGGTTGTTGCCTTTCGCGCTTTCGCTCCTCCAGGAGTTGCTAGAGTGATCGGCGATGCTGTTTTTACGGGCACCGCTAGAATCTCTAGCTTCTCCACACTCAACTCAACTCGACTCCTAACTCAACTCCTCTCGACTGCCTTCTTGGCGGCTGGTTTCGCCTTATATTCTCTCTCCGGCGACCCAGGGTGTGGTCGCGGGGAGTCGAGGGGAAGCCTCCAGTTGGTCCTTCGCCGATTGGCTCCTTTGATGTCCGCCTTCGTCGTCCATTCGTCTCTCCAGGTCCCGATTGACGCTATTGGTTACTGAACCCAATGTTGCCTCCGTTCCGCCCCCTATTGTTCTCCCAGTTTGCGGCTAATCTCGATGCTTTTCTGGTATGTAGGCCTAAACACTTTGTTATTTCACGAACGCTTTGTTCACTGTTCATATCCCTATCCCGTCACCAAAACACATTGCAAAATGAATTAAACTTAAGGAAAATACTACAGTACAAATTGGCAAAGGCGGAAAATTGAAAACACAAATCCGCATCAACACTTTACCCAACATTACCCAAAAATAAAACTGCTTACATATACATACTTAATTAAATCGACACGCCAGACATATTTTTATCGACCAGTTATTTCTACCATTATTGACTAATTACATGGGATTGACGCAGGGTTTCATTAGATCACAGTAAAATTCCTTGAGTATGCATTACAATATTAATCTTATTATTAAGTCGTCGGTTTGATTCTTACAGTAGGCCTCTCAATATTTAACGTTATTTATACATTATATCGTTACAGGTCAATCCTTATCATTAACATTGATTTAACGCTATTTATACATTACATCATTACAGGTCAATCCTTATCATTAACATTGATTCAACGTTATTTATACATTACATCATTACAGGTCAATCCTTATCATTTACATTTAAAATTTACCACTCCGCATATCCTCTTCCTTTCTTTTTCTTTTTAATTTTTTTTTCTTTAACAATGACAACATGTACTTGATACTTAGTTTTATTTTTAATTTTAGCTTAAATAAAACAAGCTATCGTACTTCTTAGTTGGACCAAACATATTTGTCAATATGTGACATAGAGATACAAAACAAAGGGCTAAAATTATACAGACATCGTGGCATTTCTTAGTGAATCAATTAACATAAAAACTTATTTACATGGGATACATGCTTCAAGCGGGTCCCCTAATGTTAATGTTCTGTATACATCTTTGTAATTTCTTTTGGGATTACAAAGTACATGAATTTGCATCAACGCCACTTTCCCGAAAGGAATGCTTACATATACTAACATAATCAAATTCGATAGACACTTTTTTTTTTCAAGAAATTATGTTAAACCTTATTACTAGAAGAAAAATTAAGAAAACTTGGCGTAAATTAATTAATGTAACATTATTTACACCTAAATAATGAAAATTCTTACTTCAATATGTAAGCTGGATTGAATGCAAAACATTTTTTTTTCAGGACTTTCATTATACTAATCATTATCTTATCAAATCAGCTTTCTTCCACCCCTGGTATAAGAATATAAGAAAAGAATAAAAATAGAGAACACTAAAAAATTATATAAGCCACATTCCACCAGGCAGACAATTGAAAATTTTCCAAACAAGAATTATTTTGAGCTTTATTATTACTAGATTAAAACAACTATTTTAAAAATAGACCGACAAATTATATTGCTTAAACGAGTAATCAAAACAATCATTGCATGTTTACAGATAGGTTATATACCTACAACCTACAAATTTGTATGAAAAAAAAATACAATATTGGGGGCTTGAATAACTAATGACAAATTAACATTATTCTTAAAAATAATTAAAACTCACAAATTAACATTATTCAACTAGGTGTATGTAATATATGAAAACATAAGACATGAAAGCCTCGATCTAAAGTAATATTAATGTTTATTCCAACACGGCATTTACTTATTTGCAATTAATTAAACTATTTTGTTTCAACCCCGTGTGCTAAAATTCATTCTGCAGACAGATTTCAAAAGACTAAAAAGTCGGAATCTTATATCTCTTCAACCGTGTTACATTTTTTTTTTCGAGATAATATTCTATTACGTTATATATTATATATTACATCAATATCAAACATCGTCGGCAATAATACAATCAATACATTTTTTATTATTTGCCACAAGTTAGATTAATTCGGAATGATCTCGTTATCATTTCAAATTGCAATGTCCCGTTCATTTCGGTCCTTAACTACATATAAAACGAGTAACCTCCACCTGCAGAGGTGGCCTGGGTTATCTAAATTATCATTACCTTACTTAAATTAAACATATCAGTTGCTACTTAATTAGGTACATATTACATTGATATTATGATTCACCACTTTGCCTCAATTTCTAATTCGGCCTCTACCTTCTTAATTGATTGACCCCTGTTATCTTTATTGATAATGACCGCCTGGTCGTGCGTTGCGGGATCTTCGCGCCCTTATATTAATAATATGATTTATACGATCCTACATCTCGCGGATAGCGTCGCCATGTGGGAGATCGGTATGTCAGCGCTTTCTAAAACATCTCTATTGTCTGTCGAGGACAATAGTAAGTTTACTGCGACGACTTTCGGAATTATTATCTTGTTTTTCTAAAAAAATGTCTTTCCCAAAACAATGGCGACTTCTCTAACAAACGCAGCTTTCTAAACCGTTGTCCCATGTGTTCGCATTTGGCCAAGGTGTTCTTTCTATTGTTTAATCGGGGTTAGAGATATACGTCCCGCTGCAAGAAAAGGTTTACCGTTTTTACCCTTCCAAGATGTTACTTAAGAACAAAAGGTTGCGAACGTATTGCCCATCCTAACAAAAGGCCGTGCACTATTAATGTCTTCGGCGATGCCCAACGCCCTCGGCAACCCTAACTTTCTAATTCATTGTTTCATATGTTTTATGGCGGGCTATCCTAAGAGCGATCGTCCGTCGCAATGTTATTTTTTTGAACAATAGGTCACATATTTCGTCCTCGAACAAAAGATCGAACATGCCGGGGCTGCCCTGGCTGTGACCACATGGCGCGTGATCTTCGAAACATGGGCGCTTTGATTTCGGTATTGCCCTAGGACAAAATTAATAACCTGGTTCGCGTCATATTCCGGTACATCAACACGCACCCCCCCGAGTTGACGCGAACCGGTTATTATTAGGCCACCTGATGTGCGTTCGATGGTCGCTAGCACTCCCTCTTCAGCATTAGCCCAGCGACCTAATCTATCGTTCCGCGCGAAGAGCCAAGGCGACAAAACAAAAAAAATATCTCGGACTGACTCCTGACCTAGGGGTTATCAAACTATATTGGGGAACAGGGAAAACGGAAAAAAAATCTCCAGCCTTCTGGCTTCCGGTGTCACTCATCTCCCTTCCGGTTATTACTTGCGTGCGTGCGTGTGTGTATGTGTGCGTTTTCCTATGCAGCCCTCCTCGCTCTTTTTCTCACTTCACTCCGGCGGGTCCATGTCGGCGCCCTGCCGACGATGGGGTCCGCGCCCGCGACCCCCCTTTCGGGTCCTTCCTCGCCTAACACGCCCTTGTGCTCCGGCGGTTTCCTTCGTCGTCTCCCCCTTATGCATCCATATCGGCGCCCTGCCGATGATGGAACCGTGCTCGTGACCGCTGCCTGGGTCCTCCGTCGTCTCACGCTCGTCCCGCTTCGTCCTACTTCGTCATCCCTGCGTCCGCATTCAGCGCTCTAGCCTTGCTGGACTCTGTTCTACGCCCGCTGCATATTCCGGCGCCACAACACATACAAGGAAACACACGCCGCACTAACGCGCCTCGCACTGAGACCGGTTTTGAACAAGGAGAATTATGAACATTTAAAAAAAAACAAATAATGCCTACATCGTCGCCTCGGCCACCTCGTATCCTATTTATCGCGAATTCCGAACTATGCATCGCTTGGTACTTAACCCACTTCCGGTCCGTTAGTAAATCTTAAACGACGAATAAAAAAAACGGTAAAATAGAAAGTGGCGCCTACTCTATATTCAAGTGTACGATAGCGAGATTCACGTACACCCAGAGGCAGTAAAACATTACAAGTTGTCCTCAATGAGTGGGCACATTAGGACCTACACTAAACTCATTATCGTCAGCGACCGTAAACTCGACCTAAATCTACATTTTCGAAGTACTCGGTCGGCCCCTCCTAATTAAGTAACAATGGGGTGTTATGGGGATTATCGGCGCCTGGGGCCGTTGACCCGCTATTTATTATTCCTAGCTCGAGTGCATCATAAAACGACCTCTCTCGGCTCCCATTGTCTGGGACGAAACCAGAATGGTTTGACTGTCGGCACGCCGCTGTCATCTTGTTAATCTATCGGAATATATTTTATTCTTACGTGTTAACTAATTTCTAATATCTCCACTTAATTCTAACTTATATAAACGAGAAAAAAAATAAAAGTGTTTCCGGGAGAAGAACTGCTGCTATAATCGTCCGTACTCTAATTTAGATCTATTCTTACTATAATGTCTTCATTTTGGTGCCCCGATAAAATAATATTTTGGTATCCGGTTGTCTCCCCGGACATATCAAAACCGCGAAAAGATTCGCCGACTGTACAACGCTATCCGCCCTTCGTGAAATCCGCGGTTCTACTCGCGCCGCGAGCCTTATCGCGACAAAAATCGTCTGCAGGAAAATTACATAGTAACATATTCCTACTTGTGGCGGTTGGCGAAATCGTTCCCTTTCCGCGCACGATTTTCTTTCTTTACGGAACCCCATGATTAGGTGCACGATTCGTCGCACACAAGTTTATCATATGGTACCGACCGGGTAAGTTATTAGGCTCGATTACTTAGGTCTGTGGGCGCCAGGTACTTTAAGGTTGAAGTACCAACCGATTAGCTCGATTCTATTATCCCTCGTTTCACTCGCTTGATATCAGTGTCTTTAATCTGAATCTCAGGGTGGCATCCGCCAGAAAACCCTTTTCCGGCGTGCTTTATACGCACGAGCCCCGCGTTGGAAGCGCCACTTGATATACCGGGGTTAGGGGGCGGTTAGGTCGGAGGTGGTCAGAGGTGAGATAAAATCACGGTGTGGTAAACCGGCCGGGAGATCTCAGATCTACGTAAGCCGGCGGTTACGCCCTCCCCTAGGTACAATCAAAACGTCAGGTGACTGACTAGGACACTGATATCTCGAGGCGGGTGAAGGGATATAAAAAATAATAAAATAGAAACAATTTTACAAGTTTCTATATTGGGCACTGTAGCAAATTAATTTACATGAAACATTAATCTTAACTTACATACGATGCAGCAAAGTGGTTACTAAATTAAAAATTACATGAACCCTAATTTAGAGGGAGAGGACAAAATTATAAACAAAGAAAGAAAAAAGACAAAACACATAAAAAATCTGATCTTACTGCTAAAATGGATGGTGACGAGATTAAATTAACACTTCGGTAGAACCAGGTGGGCGGAGAAAAAGTCTTTAGATCGGGGTAACCTGTTTCGGAGAGTTCGGCAGGTGTCTTCTTCGTGCTGCTTCGTGGTGGGCGGCGGCTTCTGGCGTCGGCGTCGTCCTCTGACTGTGCAGGCTACGTCGGCGGCTTCTGACGTCGGCGTCGTGGCGGTCGTCGGCAGAGCGTCGGTCCTCCGTCGCGGTGGTACGCTGCGGCGTCGCGGCGGCACTGATACTTAGGCGTTTGCGGCGGTGCGTCACAGCACTCGGTAGCGGATGGCGGTTGTTGCCTTTCGCGCTTTCGCTCCTCCAGGAGTTGCTAGAGTGATCGGCGATGCTGTTTTTACGGGCACCGCTAGAATCTCTAGCTTCTCCACACTCAACTCAACTCGACTCCTAACTCAACTCCTCTCGACTGCCTTCTTGGCGGCTGGTTTCGCCTTATATTCTCTCTCCGGCGACCCAGGGTGTGGTCGCGGGGAGTCGAGGGGAAGCCTCCAGTTGGTCCTTCGCCGATTGGCTCCTTTGATGTCCGCCTTCGTCGTCCATTCGTCTCTCCAGGTCCCGATTGACGCTATTGGTTACTGAACCCAATGTTGCCTCCGTTCCGCCCCCTATTGTTCTCCCAGTTTGCGGCTAATCTCGATGCTTTTCTGGTATGTAGGCCTAAACACTTTGTTATTTCACGAACGCTTTGTTCACTGTTCATATCCCTATCCCGTCACCAAAAACACATTGCAAAATGAATTAAACTTAAGGAAAATATTACAGTACAAATTGGCAAAGGCGGAAAATTGAAAACACAAATCCGCATCAACACTTTACCCAACATTACCCAAAAATAAAACTGCTTACATATACATACTTAATTAAATCGACACGCCAGACATATTTTTATCGAGCAGTTATTTCTACCATTATTGACTAATTACATGGGATTGACGCAGGGTTTCATTAGATCACAGTAAAATTCCTTGAGTATGCATTACAATATTAATCTTATTATTAAGTCGTCGGTTTGATTCTTACAGTAGGCCTCTCAATATTTAACGTTATTTATACATTATATCGTTACAGGTCAATCCTTATCATTAACATTGATTTAACGCTATTTATACATTACATCATTACAGGTCAATCCTTATCATTAACATTGATTCAACGTTATTTATACATTACATCATTACAGGTCAATCCTTATCATTTACATTTAAAATTTACCACTCCGCATATTCTCTTCCTTTCTTTTTCTTTTTAATTTTTTTTTCTTTAACAATGACAACATGTACTTGATACTTAGTTTTATTTTTAATTTTATCTTAAATAAAACAAGCTATCGTACTTCTTAGTTGGACCAAACATATTTGTCAATATGTGACATAGAGATACAAAACAAAGGGCTAAAATTATACAGACATCGTGGCATTTCTTAGTGAATCAATTAACATAAAAACTTATTTACATGGGATACATGCTTCAAGCGGGTCCCCTAATGTTAATGTTCTGTATACATCTTTGTAATTTCTTTTGGGATTACAAAGTACATGAATTTGCATCAACGCCACTTTCCCGAAAGGGATGCTTACATATACTAACATAATCAAATTCGATAAACATTTTTTTTTCAAGAAATTATGTTAAACCTTATTACTAGAAGAAAAATTAAGAAAACTTGGCGTAAATTAATTAATGTAACATTATTTACACCTAAATAATGAAAATTCTTACTTCAATATGTAAGCTGGATTGAATGCAAAACGTTTTTTTAGGACTTTCATTATACTAATCATTATCTTATCAAATCAGCTTTCTTCCACCCCTGGTATAAGAATATAGGAAAAGAATAAAAATAGAGAACACTAAAAAATTATATAAGCCACATTCCACCCGGCAGACCATTGAAAATTTTCCAAACAAGAATTATTTTGAGCTTTATTATTACTAGATTAAAACAACTATTTTAAAATAGACCGACAAATTATATTGCTTAAACGAGTATCAAAACAATAATTGCATGTTTACAGATAGGTTATATACCTACAACCTACAAATTTGTATGAAAAAAAAAATACAATATTGGGGGCTTGAATAACTAATGACAAATTAACATTATTCTTAAAAATAATTAAAACTCACAAATTAACATTATTCAACTAGGTGTAATATATGAAAACATAAGACATGAAAGCCTCGATCTAAAGTAATATTAATGTTTATTCCAACACGGCATTTACTTATTTGCAATTAATTAAACTATTTTGTTTCAACCCCGTGTGCTAAAATTCATTCTGCAGACAGATTTCAAAAGACTAAAAAGTCGGAATCTTATATCTCTTCAACCGTGTTACATTTTTTTTTTCGAGATAATATTCTATTACGTTATATATTATATATTACATCAATATCAAACATCGTCGGCAATAATACAATCAATACATTTTTTATTATTTGCCACAAGTTAGATTAATTCGGGATGATCTCGTTATCATTTCAAATTGCAATGTCCCGTTCATTTCGGTCCTTAACTACATATAAAACGAGTAACCTCCACCTGCAGAGGTGGCCTGGGTTATCTAAATTATCATTACCTTACTTAAATTAAACATATCAGTTGCTACTTAATTAGGTACATATTACATTGATATTATGATTCACCACTTTGCCTCAATTTCTAATTCGGCCTCTACCTTCTTAATTGATTGACCCCTGTTATCTTTATTGATAATGACCGCCTGGTCGTGCGTTGCGGGATCTTCGCGCCCTTATATTAATAATATGATTTATACGATCCTACATCTCGCGGATAGCGTCGCCATGTGGGGATCGGTATGTCAGCGCTTTCTAAAACATCTCTATTGTCTGTCGAGGACAATAGTAAGTTTACTGCGACGACTTTCGGAATTATTATCTTGTTTTTCTAAAAAAATGTCTTTCCCAAAACAATGGCGACTTCTCTAACAAACGCAGCTTTCTAAACCGTTGTCCCATGTGTTCGCATTTGGCCAAGATGTTCTTTCTATTGTTTAATCGGGGTTAGAGATATACGTCCCGCTGCAAGAAAAGGTTTACCGTTTTTACCCTTCCAAGATGTTACTTAAGAACAAAAGGTTGCGAACGTATTGCCCATCCTAACAAAAGGCCGTGCACTATTAATGTCTTCGGCGATGCCCAACGCCCTCGGCAACCCTAACTTTCTAATTCATTGTTTCATATGTTTTATGGCGGGCTATCCTAGGAGCCATCGTCCGTCGCAATGTTATTTTTTTTTTGAACAATAGGTCACATATTTCGTCCTCGAACAAAAGATCGAACATGACCGGCTGTGACCACATGGCGCGTGATCTTCGAAACATGGGCGCTTTGATTTCGGTATTGCCCTAGGACAAAATTAATAACCTGGTTCGCGTCATATTCCGGTCCATCAAATGACAATTTTTTTTTGAAATTATAATTTATTATTTATCAAAAACAGAATATTTTTTCAGAGGTTATAAATAAAATGTCTCAAAATATTTTAAGGACTGCCTTTAATTTTGAAAATTCGTGATATTGAATTCTATTGTAAATATTGAAATTAAAATGCAATGTTATTTTTATAGGAATACCAATATTTTTACTTGAGTAAGTATATAAATATGAATATTTTGTGTTTTTCCTTCAAATTTCTGCATACAATTCAAATATTTTTTTAAGGAAAAAAAAGAGGACTTGAATGTGAATGATCGCTTTTGTTGTGATGAAAGTTATATTATAACGCATTGTAGTTTTCATTTTTCATAAGTTTGCCTCTTTTCAAGATGTTTTTGTTTTGTTAGTCTTTTATCTTTCCTTAATATTCTCCTTAAATAATTTTTCAGTCGAATAAAATGATTACGCATAAAGTTAAAATAAAAAGGAGGAATGCCATTTTCACATAACTGCTCTGTTAAAGATTAATGAAGCAGAAAAAGAAAATGAATACAAATTACTTATTGGTGTATAGCAATATTAAATATTTTCAAAATGGAATAACACTGCCACCATTCAAGTATGGCCATAAATTATCAAATATTTTGAATGCAGTCACCAATATAATATTTTATGTATCTATCCCTTCCACGAATCACGTTTTCTATAAATTTATAGGCTATATTTCCTATAAAATTTCGAATTCAGTAGGTACATTAATAATAAGTTATCCTCGATGACTGTATTAAATTTTTTGGATATTGCTGCCTTTGCTTTTGTACCCCATATGTATTCAAAAAGCAATTAGAAATACAATTTCTACACCATCCGTGTAGTTGGTTTAGTTCAAATTAAAGTATTTATTAATGTTGAGACAAAGAAAATATAAACGATATATTAAACTATTATGTTATGGGAGAATAAAAAAAAATGGCCACGTCATGTCCATTCCCGTGGAGCTCCTCCGCAGTGACTATGTTTCAACTTCCGGGTGTAAGTTTGCCCAAGGCAGAAAAAAGATCATGTACGTATTTAGAAATAAAATATCTAATATGTAATTTACAATTTTTTTAATCTGATAAGCCATTTGTTAATAACAATTGATTTAAATTTTTTTTCAAATTGTTCCCAATTGTACTAAGCTGTTTTTTCCAAATCGGATATGCTATATTTTAGATATTTCCTTTCTTAATATATACATAACTTGCTTTTGTGCACCAGAAAAAGTTGAGGGACATTACGCGGCCCAATTTGTTTTTTCAAAAATTTTTCGATAAAATAATGGTCTAATATATAATTTAATAAGTGTAAATAAAGAAAAAATAATCAATAGTAAATAAAGAAAAAGTAGTAAATAAGTGTATAAAATAAGCGTAAATAAAGAAAAATAATCAAAATAATAAAGTTCTAATATTGCCTCTGAAGATGATGATTGTGCCCATTGAAAATGCTTAGGCTTATACAACTCAAATCAGTGGAATAAAACATTGTGTATAAGTTATTGTGAAAAAATAATCACATTTTGTAAAAAATCATCCAAATTCTAGCTAATTTTCAGGCTTCCAGGGTGGTGTAACCCCTTAATGTCCGAACAGTTCTCTAGATAAAGATAAAATGTCATCTTCAATTTGAATCAAATTAAAATTGTAGTTAAAATCTTGTATTCCTGTAATATCTCATATGTCAACTAGCATATCAATAAATAGGCAAGTTTTAAGAAACAGTTTTAAATCTCCTTTTTCCACCTTATCTTCTTTTTTCTTTTATACATCCTATAAGTTTACTAACGCTTATTTTTTATGTTAATAATTATTACTTCGATACTTACTTTTTCGCTTTGCACTGAGTCTTTCTTACTCTAAATGTCTTATTTATTTGAAGAATTATTGCTATATACACACCTTATTTCTTTATATATCTTACCTATTTATATATATCCGTACCCTTTTATATTTTTATATATTGATTGTATCTTAATTTCATATATGTACCTATTCTTATATGGAATGCGTGGGACTGCACTAACTTCCCCACATACTTGAATAAAGTTTATTATAATTATTATTATGATTATAAACAATCGATAACAAATAATCGATCAGTTTCTCGAGTACAATTGCACGTTCCTCAAAAGCTGCAATTACCAGTGACCCCTTGATGGATGTAATAACCATTTACGTAATGGTAGGAAGCGAGTTCTTCAGTAATTTTTGACCATTAGTTGCAGCTGTTTGTTCTCAAGGCAGTATCAACCCAAGTGATTCCATTACATATATAGAAAAGAGACCTTGAAATGTTTACTGAATAATATAGTTATTCATTAAATATAATAAATAAATAATTAAAATGAATCAAATATCTGTGCTCTGGTGAGGGGAGACAGGAAGGTGAAACTGACAGAAGAATCAGAGCTGCTAAAGATGTTTTCAAATAACCCTATATAAGTGAGTATCTATATGAATTTTTTTACTTATTTAAATCATTAAAATAATGGTTGATATTATGTAAAAGTGCCAAAATGAGAAAAAATTGGTCATCATGAACGATGGTATGAAGACGTGTAAGACACGTGACTACTTTGAGATTGACTAAATCCTGCGCTCTATGCATCACGCACATGCTCCCTACAACACATACATGTATTCAAAAACTAACGTCAGTGTTTTTAAGAAAACATTTTACATTCTTTTATCTAGTAAATACATAAACAGGGTGTTTCATAGCTAGCAGCAAAACCTTCTGGGAGTCTTCTTTATGCAATTCTGAATAGAAAATATTTTTTACACTTTAGGTGAAATGTCGACAGTTACGGAGATAAGCGACATCACAGTTCGCATTTTTCTTTCAATATTTTTGATTTATTTTCAGTTAAACGTTGAACTATCACTATAGTAACTTATATGGAATTTTAAAAACTTGTTAACTTTGGTACACGTCAAATAAAATTTTCACAACCTCGCGGAAGTTTGAAAAATATTTTTAGTAAGGTTTTATCAGTTGTTTATCAAGTTTTATCAGTTGTGCTACTAGCTTTGAGATACCCTGTATACAGCAATTACACAAAAATTACACAAACAGACTACACTGTTTAGTAAATAAAAATTGAAAATAAGATTATTTTCTATATCTCATTTTGTATTTTGCTTCATTATGTCATTTTGTAGTATTAATCTCTATAACTGGTATAGGTATATGATGTTAACGCACCTGTACAGAACAGAATATCACAATATGAATCCAATAAAACTCAAATCAATATTTGATGTATTACATTTCAACCACTCTTCGAGCCAATAATTGACAGGCAATTTGTGATAGCGGTATAAAACAGCAGGTCCGTCGCAAAATCCGCACACACTACTCGTAACACAGCTATCTAACTGCAGCAGGATGAATTTGTTAAAAGTCTTATCCGTGTTAATCTTTATGTTAACAATGGTTTGGGCGAATATTTCACACATCTTAAGTCATATTCACAAACCTTATAAAGAGGTCGAGTTATTGCTGAAGAGATACTTTCAGGACAATGCCCATAAAAATTCTATTCTAATTCTTACTATACCTAAATCAGATTATAATTTATCAATGGAAAGAGGAGAATCACTTATGACGAAAGATATAAGTGTTCCGATTGGAAAGGCAGCCTACCGCTATACGTATCATCATTTCCTCGAAAGATTGGATGCATTAGTCGGTGAAGAAGTATTCTCTTCAGATGTCATAATTCTGATTGACTCAGTGAAATTTGTTCAACTCCAAATTCCATTTCACGACAATTCTTTCATTATAATCTTAAAAGATAAACAGAGTGTGTTGACTGTTTTTTTTTTTAAGTGGTGTTATACTCGTTGATATGGATCAACATGCAAACATACACGACTTTCGCTTGTATTCCAATTGTGTTACTGTTTATATGGAGCAACCAAATTACAGAAAAAGCCAAGTTGCTAGCGATCTGTCTGCAATTGTCCGAAAACCTTCTAAAGTACTTCAACATCCGTGTATTATCTCAATGGCTTTTGTTAGTTATTTATTTATGAGGGAGTCATTTGATTTTTAAAAAGAATATTTCAAATCACATCCTGTGTACAGAATAATTGCATCTTTATGTGAAAGGAAGAACATGCAAGTAGTGCCCTTGCTGATAGCTGAAGAAGCTGAAGAGTTGAAGAACAATCCTAGATACACTGTAAACTTTCATCGGTTGCTGTATGTAGACGAATATAAAATTTTGACTAATGAGCCAGAAGATGCAAGGATTTATATTCGAAATGAAGACATTATGTGGCTGATTGTTAACCCAAAAGACAATATCATGAATTTTGGCATCTTGTGGAAGGCGGTCACAATTACTTTGGTATTATTAGTGACAGTATTACTTTCAGAACTATGGCTGAGGCGTTGGATCTCCGCGCACTCTCTGCTGCTGTCCATGTGGTCCATACTGCTCACGGTGTCCATTCCTCGGCAGCCACGCCACAGAGTATTGAGGTTGTTGTTCTTGGCGTGGACCATCTCCTCTTGTACTATAATCTTGTGCTACTCTCTCAAGCTGTACAACCTTCTAGCCTTTCCGCCTATCAGAAGATTCAGGAACCAAGAAGAACTGCTATTTTCTGATGTTCCTGTTCTGGTAATGTCTGAAGATTTAGTGACGACAATATTGAGCTCTAACGAAAATTTTAATTTGAAACGCAGTCGTTTTGAAATATTCACAGATCTTGAGCCTCTCAACAATTTGTCATTTTTCCAACATATTGTTGATAAGCTCAGAAGCAAAAATCAATGGGGGATTCTGCTGAATTACAGACACGCCATGAAGATCCTCACAGACCATCCAGACACCGAGTATTATTTCATCCCCGAGGTAATTTTAACTCACCCGATGTACATACATGCTATGAATTCTGACTGGTTCTCCAAATACTTAAGGAACAAAATAAAGCATTTGTCTGAAGCCGGAATTGTGGATAAAATGTTCAAGGATTACGACGTAGCCCCTGCTATTCAGGAGACCGGACCCTTGGCGCTCACAATAAGCTATTTCATAAATTTTTACATATTTATTGCTTTTATGTTGGGAGTTTCTATAATTGTCTTTATTGGGGAACTTATTTATTACAGATTTATCGATTCTAAGCGAAATTCGAACAGAAGAAACATGTTGAATTTTGGTTGAGGAAACATGTTGAGTCCTTGAGGTCAGACTATTCTATTTTATCTTTATCATCATCATTTCCCGCCATGGATCCACCAAATTCACTATACCCGCATCCCTGTCATGAGCCGAGTCTCTCCTTCTTTACATTTCTTTTCCTTCGTCTCATTCTTGAGTTGGGCATAAAATAATAATAGAATTGGACAATTTAAGAAATTACATTCTTGTAAAAATTTTGCCTCAAGGGCGCTTTACACAAAATCTATGCATTCCCATACTATTCAAGTTGTCTGGAATACAGAGCTTCTCAAGTTGAAAAATACATGTTATGTATTGCATAGTTTCTACAAAAACTTTTCAGAGAGTTCTGGTTGAGTTTCTACAATCTCATAACTGTCATGGCTGTTGAAAATTCTCGTAGAACTCCTTCCTTAAGACCCCAAAAAACTATCGGCTTCATGGTTATGCAGAAAAACAAGAATTAGCTATTCTATATTATAGCCTTGATAGCTATTTCAACCCGAATAGTTATTGTAATGCGAAGCCGGCGACATCTTCACCACTCATGCTTACAGTGAGTTCAAAAGAATGGTCAATCTTCTTGGACCCCAAGTATTTAAATTAAGTAGTATAAGAATCAATTATTGGTTCACCTTTTTGAATTTAAAAGCCCCAGGTTTCATTTCCTGGTGGACGTCTGTTTGTTTTTTTTATAAAAAGGATTTATCATATTCAGAGGCTTATTTTTAAATGTACGAAGAATATTTTTTCTTCTGAAAGAAGGCTTGAACTTTGTGGTGACATTATTATTAAAATAAAACACAAATCACTTTGTTTTCACCACATTATTAGATTATATAATCTACATGCTTAGAGAAAAATATTCTCTTCATCAGGATTGTTTGTGTACTCATCATAATTATTGTGGAATTATATGTTCGAGGATAATGTAAAAGCAATACGAATTAAAAATAAATCACAGATAACACAATGTTTTTTTTCTGTAAAAATATCAGTATTCAATGCAATCAAAAACAAAAGTGAACCTGTGTAGGGAGATGATTCACACTAATGCAACACGATATTGGTGTTGCGCATACTCCATCCGATTCCATGTTGCAAAATGATCTTATATAAATCTCCATGATCAGTGTACAAAAAATCTTAGCAACAACAAGGCAAAAAATTTGATGCTGCACTTGTTAGAAATTACGAACTGTCGTATGTGTGAGGAATTCAGGTGCAATCTGCCTCTATGGCAATGACTGCACTCTACGAAGCGGGCCAGTAAACTGAGTTGTGGGACTCGTCAGATTAAGACAGGCAGACGGGAGACCACTACGAGGGACTGGCTCCTACTCTTCCAAAACCAAAACGTCTGAGTTGTGCCTGCCGGCCGGTTGCGGGTCAGACAGAGGTTCAATAAAACTAGCAATGCTTTTCTCATAAATAGCAGGAAAAATAACATTAAAAAAGAAAATCTTGGTTAGTAGAATATATTATCATAATAGTATTAAACAGTATACAGACATAAAAAATACAATGAGTAAACAGACAGTTTTGGAAAAGTCAAGTTTGTAGTATAAGGAAAATCAGGCAGTAGATCCCAATAATCACTCAATTGCAGAACATTGAGCAACTAAATGTAGGAAAAAAAATGTAAGGGTCAAAAAATCTTTCTTAGCATTTGAAAATCAATCAAAATACAAATGCAAATTAAATTGTAAGAAAAAAATTTTTAATCAGCGAACATTTCGTCGTAATCGTACAATAACGACGCATGTGATTTTTCTCAAGTTTGCAGGAGGGCAGTTTGAAGTTTTATTTACATAGAGACACTTTATGTCATAGCTCGATAACTACAAAAGATTTCCCTTTGAAACTTAGGTTAGTTATTTAAAGCTGATACCTTTCAAACCACAAATATAGTCAAGCATTCACGCAGTACAACGATGTTATTACACATGCTGCATTGTTTTACGATCGTCATTATACTGACTTCGTATAACGACGGTTAAATTAATGAGAAAAAATACGCTTTTTAAATACCATTAGATGGCTACTTTTTTTCACTTTTTTTCCAAAAAAGTCAATATGGAATTTTTTGCACATCCGTTATTGTTCTACGATCATGATGATTTATAATGATGTAAATCATTTGAAAATTTATCTGACTATATTGATAACTATGTATGCTATGACTATAGTCATAACAACTATGTATAACCATACCTGTGTAATCTATTTATCGGTGGATTTAATATATAATATATGTATGTATTTCCAGGCTGACAATGAAAATATATGTTTTTCCCTGATAGCCCTAGCAGGAACATAAAATATGATTAATGAGTTTACTTCAAGACAGACAATAATCTAATAAGCTATTAACAATTTAAAATAAGCTGAATGAGGTCAGAAAAACTTCTTCCATCAAGCAATGAAGCTAATTTTAATTTCTTCATTAAAAATAAAGGTATAGTTCAGATCCACAATGGGTGTTTAGTGAAGTTTGAGGTTGTCTGAATGAAATAGAGATTTGTTGTTAGTGTTTATTTCTTCGCTGAGATAGGTCCCGGAAGCAAGTAAAATGTAAGTAAGAATGATGAACAAAGAAATAGATGATGCGCGGAGTTCTGCCTGGTGTTACGGCAGAGGCCCGACTGGTGTGCAGTTGCCGTATGCCTAGCTCGACCCCTTTGTTTATATTGCAGAGATTTTTATTGTATTAATATAAACAAAACTCTGGGTAAGCAATAGGTACATGGCACAGGGTTGAACAGGTACCACTACAGGTATATTTTCTATATGAACAGCACAGTAGGTGTGGTGACCATATTATTGAATTATATTTCAACTAACTGCAGACTAATGATGTAGGTGTAGAGGGTATTTATGGCTGAAAATGAATTAAATTCTTTAATTCTCAATGAAACCTAGCATATTTAAGTGCTTTTTTTTACCTATTTCATTCATATGTGAGATGAAGGATAATTTTTCACCAAAAAAACATTTCTAGTTCTCTTGTGGCTGTATCATTTTCTAGTTGCACATTATTAAAACTAATAATTTAATTATTTGAGATTATATTAGGTCCTTACATATGAAATTCACGTTTTGCCGTACTGGCAAATTTGATCTCAAATATCTTCTCTTTGATTAGGAATTCCAAATCCAAATTTATACAGCTATTTACTCATGTATTTGTGTTTTGAAAATTATAATTCATTTGTTTTTTTCTCAATTGTTTTTTTCTTTGCGTCACTCAGTTTACAAAATGAAAAACTTGAAATATCGCGTTATTTACGAGTACGAGTTCCACCGTGGCACCAGGCTGCAGAAACGGCTCGAAGGATTAATGATGTGTATGGCGACGGTGCCGCAAAAGAAAACACATTGCGTTTTTGGTTCCAACGTTTTCGTTCTGGAAATTTCGACCTTCAGAACAAGCCCCGTGGACGGCCGGAGACCAAAGTTGATAATGAAGAATTGAAGGCTATTGTGGAAGCGGATCCATCGCAAACCACATCCGAGTTAGCTGCAGGCTGCGTTGTTAGTGATAAAACTGTTTTAATCCACTTGAAGCAATTGGTAAGGTGAAAAAGCTTGAAAGGTGGGTACCTCACGAATTGAGTGAAGCAAATCAACAAACGCGCGTTGACTGCTGCGTTGCATTACTCAACCGGCACAATAATGAAGGTATTTTAAATCGAATCATTACCTGTGATGAAAAGTGGATCCTGTACGATAATCGGAAGCGCTCATCGCAATGCTGAACCCTGCCGAACCAGCCAAACCATGCCCCAAGCGAAAATTGACTCCAAAAAAGTTACTTGTGAGCGTTTGGTGGACTAGTGCTGGTGTCGTTCACTACAGCTTTCTTAAATCTGGCCAGACGATTACGGCAGATGTCTATTGTCAGCAACTGTAAACCATGATGGAAAAGCTAGCTGCTAAACAACCGAGGCTGGTTAATCGCTCTAGGCCACTGCTGCTTCATGATAACGCTAGACCACACACTGCACAACAGACGGCTACCAAATTAGAGGAGCTTCAATTGGAATGTCTAAGACATCCACCGTACTCTCCGGACCTTGCCCCAACAGATTACCATTTTTTTCGAAATTTGGATAACTTCTTGCAAAGGAAAAAATTCAACTCCGATGGGGCAGTCAAAACCGCCTTCAAAGATTTTATTGATTCCCGTCCGAATGGTTTTTATAGTAAAGGGATCGATGAACTACCTATGAGATGGCAAAAGTGCATAGATAGCAATGGTACATACTTTGATTAAATAAATATATTATAATAAAAAAAATCGGCTTTATGTTCCTCCCATACTCAACGTCAATTTCATATGTAAGGACCTAATATAAGGTAAGTGTTTCAATGATTATTAAATCAGGAAGGCTTTGGTGGTGAGGATAACTTAACAGCAATAACCAAAGTCATTGCTAAAGATAAGACCAATAGCAACTAGGGAAGGCCATAGCTAAGATGGGGTTATTGAGTATTTAACAGTGTGATTTTGAGGAGACCAATACTCACCAGAGGTTGAGGTTGCTATATTGAAATAACTACAGTGCAGAAATGTATGTTTGTCTAACCAATACCGGTGTCACTTCGAGTCTTATGCTCATGTCCGAGAATTAGCACCAATTTATATCCAATCAGCGCTGCAACATGGGATAAATGAGAGTCACGACGCTTGCACATGACAGGTCAAATAACAGCAATGAGATAAAAGTAGGATTTTCTACCCCGCTTAATCCATGACACCTCCAGTTATGGGCATTAGCAATGTAGGAGTATAACATATATAGAGTTTACAACCATATGATGTGCCAGCAGACTATGATAGCTTGGGCTATGAAGTTTATCTGCATAAGAAGATTTAAGTATAATATATCTACTGCATACTACACTAAGTATTATACTTTATGCGGATGTAAAGGTCAATTTCAAAAATCTCGCTGGATTTGTTTCTTTGGACTAAGATATTTTTTGAAATGCAAATAATATTTTTTTCGTAGTGAAAATAGTTCAAGAAATTTTTATAGAGCATTTTAATCTAGTAGTATTACTAACCCAAAACTGATTAAAGTGGACTTAGATATTTTTTTTAAATTGGCCATTCATATGATTATTTACACCACAATATGACCACAATCAAGATGGTAGATCCCTCGCATGGCATGTGAGCGACATGGGGATCGATACCTGATGCCTCCAAATATTTTAATATAAAAGCTGGTTTCCTGTCATTATTGAAGGTTTATTTTCAGTGAGTTACATAATAATATCACGAGAAATTCTTGTGAAATACATATTTATTTAACCACAAGAATAAATAATGATGGTTTATGATTACATTATTTATATTTTTACACAATGATCCCTGCCCTTGTCAGACTCTAGCTCCTCGGTACTTAAATATCGGCGTCACTTATCAAAACTTCATCTATGGTTTATGATTATGTTGTCTAATGCGGGGTCCGTTCTGGTACGTCACTTGTTAACATTTTTAAGAAAATATATTTCCAAAAACATCAAAACAACGTTTACTTCGTGCACAAAGATGTTAAGCATAGTGGCTTAGTAAGTATATTGCCCTTTTCTCGAATATTTATTTCTTTGGTGATCTTTTTGTTGGTGTGATGTCTTGGCCTTGGGTCCGGTGATGATTTATGAACGCGGCTACCGTCACTGTCAACCGACCTTCTTTCGATGAACGAATGTTATTCTTGAAGCTGTTTTTGGTGTTATAATTTTTAAAATAGGGCATTGTGGTAAAGATAACCGAATCAGATCAAAATGGCGAGCAGTTGTCAGAAAATGATAAACATAACCTCTTTAAATAGTGCTTTTGACTATAAATCTTAATTTCATGCGTTTAATTCATGTAGTCACACTTTTTCTATAATACTTTTCAGAAGATACTGAATCGTGTGTAATTTTGCGATAATTTTTATTATAGTCCGTCCAACTTATCTGGAGAATAAAGGAGGGCGTCCCAATCGTTGTGGTACTGCCCATAGCCTAAAAATTATCTCATTTGTAGGGAATTTTTTGAAAATTCGTTTTTTCTTAAACAAGTTATTAAGCAGTATGCGACACGATAAAAAAAAACAAAAAATGTAAACTAACGTACAAATAAATTTATCAAAATATATATTCGTAAAATACACAACGTCACAAAATGGCGTTTTTTCAAAATCAAAGAAAAATACAATTTTCAGGAAAAAAAAACAAACAGTAATAATTCTTTTAGGTCGGCGCCACATTACGCAGATCTTCCGCCGCGTCTTTTCTGTTGCGCCAAATCGGCAAAGCAAATAGATCGACCGATCATTCGCATAATGTGTTTAATAAGCGCATATTGTATGGAAAGAAATGTAGCGATGTTCCACGACAGAAGAGACGCGGCGGAAGATCCACGCAGTGTGGCGCCGGTTTTATTCGGTGTCTCATACCTAATGATCATGACCACCATGTTTAACTCAGTAACACCTAAGGATATCAATCGGTTTAGGGCCGTTGTATCAACTTGGTTTATAGTAATCTTTCGTTTCGCATAGATATTTTGCATTTTCCACCGATCAAACAACTCGATCTCGTAAAAATCTATGCTTTAAATGAACTATTGCTATAAAGTAAGTTGAACCAGTCTTTAATGTGCATAAATAAAAAAGTTTATTTTGAAAAAAGATGTTTATACAAATGAACTCGTTAATGAATTATGTAATAAAAGTATAAATAATAAAAATTCTATGTAAAAAATTATCGAATAAAATATGTTCTAAAACTTTTCTCATCTTACGGCTTCTAAATCAATTTTTCCACTTATCCTTGTTCTTTTTTTTCCGGGTGTAGATATTTTAATGCCCATTTCCACGGCCGCTTTACCTTCTTTAACTATTTTGTAAATTGCCGATTCAGAAAACCTGAAGAAATTGTATAATAGTAAAATAAAAAACTAAGTATGGGAAAATCATTATAACTGCATGGCAGCACTAACCTGAAGTGGCGGCAATAAGTCTATGAACAAAATCAAACGGTATAATTGAGGCTTTCAGACGTTGTTCCTCTTCAAAAAACGTGTGCATTTTCAAGATTATTTCCCGAACACCGCTTTTAATGGTTTTTGGCATGGTGACAATCTAAAATTTTCTTAAAAAACTATCGAAACAGTCGTGAACCCCTCTGTAAACAAAGTCTGTCAAAGGTCTGTCAGCTGTAGATAATCCAATATGGCGTCGTTAGTTCCAAATTTGGCCATTCTTCAGATAAGTTAGACGGACTATACGCACCTCGATGGTAAAGTCCGTCTAACTTATCTGAAGAATGGCCAAATTTGGAACTAACGACGCCATATTGGATTATCTACAGCTGACAGACCTTTGACAGACTTTGTTTACAGAGGGGTTCACGACTGATTCGATAGTTTTTTAAGAAAATTTTAGATTGTCACCATGCCAAAAACCATTAAAAGCGGTGTTCGGGAAACAATCTTGAAAATGCACACGTTTTTTGAAGAGGAACAACGTCTAAAAGCCCCAATAATGCAGTTTGATTTTGTTCGTAGACTTATTGCCGCCACTTCAGGTTAGTGCTGCCATGCACTTATAATGATTTTCCCATACTTAGTTTTTTTATTTTACTATTATACAATTTCTTCAGGTATTTGTGAATCGGAAATTTACAAAATAGTTAAAGAAGGTAAAGCGGCCGTGGAAATTGGCATTAAAATATCTACACCCGGAAAAAAGAACAAGGATAAGTGGAAAAATTGATTTAGAAGCCGTAAGATGAGAAAAGTTTTAGAACATATTTTATTCGATAATTTTTTACATAGAATTTTTATTATTTATAATTTTTATTACATAATTCATTAACGAGTTCATTTGTATAAACATCTTTTTTCAAAAATAAACTTTTTTATTTATGCACATTAAAGACTGGTTGCATCAACTTACTTTATAGCAATAGTTCATTTAAAGCATAGATTTTTACGAGAGCGAGTTGTTTGATCGGTGGAAAATGCAAAATATCTATGCTTTGAACGAAAGATTACTATAAACCAAGTTGATACAACGGCCCTAAACCGATTGATATCCTTAGGTGTTACTGAGTTAAACATGGTGGTCATGATCATTAGGTATGAGACACTGAATAAAACCGGCGCCACACTGCGCGGATCTTCCGCCGCGTCTCTTCTGTCGTGGAACATCGCTACATTTCTTTCCATACAATATGCGCTTATTAAACACACTACGCGGATGATCGGTCGATCTATTTGCTTTGCCGATTTGGCGCAACGGAAAAGACGCGGCGGAAGATCTGCGTAATGTGGCGCCAGCCTAAAATAATAATTATTGTTTGTTTTTTTTCCTGAAAATTGTATTTTTCTTTGATTTTGAAAAAACGCCATTTTGTGACGTTGTGTATTTTACGAATTTATATTTTGATAAATTTATTTGTACGTTAGTTTACATTTTTTGTTTTTTTATCGTGTCGTATACTGCTTAATAACTTGTTTAAGAAAAAATGAATTTGCAAAAAATTCCCTACAAATGAGATAATCTTTAGACTATGGGCAGTACCACAACGATTGGGACGCCCTCCTTTATTCTCCAGATAAGTTGGACGGACTATATTTTGGTTTATGACCGTAGACAATAGTATTGAAATTAAAAAGTGCTGAAGAGGTGTGAAATCGGGGTATGTTGTGTGTTAATTATTGACGTTACATTTCTTTAGGCGCGTTGGTGGTGAAATTTTTGTATGCAATGAAATATATGCACATATTGCGACGGAAGTTTTCACACCATGAAGTTGGCCGTCAAAGAGAGTAAAATGTGTATATGCAAGAGACCCAGACTGCGAACGTAGTAGGAGTAAAATGCGCATGCCCGTTTTATCCAGCTGCGTTCCAACGCAAGGTATACAACACACCACGCGATTTATTTAATTTATACCAAAGAAGTATAACTTATAACGCGCGTACATAAGTACGCGCACCTCCTTTTTATTTATTAAACAGGTCATTAATAAGTCAGATAGATATTATATACAGGGTGTACCTGAGTTAGCAGCAGAAACTTGGCCGGTAGATTCCTGACAATGTTATGAGTGACCTTATATCAATAGTTATGGAGATATGCAATATTTGATATCAAGTTTGCATTTTTATTCAATATTTATGACTTATTTTTTTGCAAAAAGTTGAACTTTCATTACAGTAACTTATGTCGATTATGAAATATAATATAAGGTGCCTCTTAGCTAGTAGCAAAAACTACAGAGGAGTCTTCTTCATTAAATTTTGAATAGAAAATATTCTTTACACTAGGTGAAATGTTACGGAGAGTTTACGGAGAGCTTTTTTCAATATTTCCAACTTATTTTTTGTCAAACGTTGTACTTTCACTCAGTAACTTATAAAGAATATTAAAAATCCATTTGCTTTGATACAAGTCAAATCAAATTATTAAAAACTTATAGAAATTTGAATTTTTTTTTTGTAAGGGTTCTGTCATTTTATTTGACTTGAGTAAAGCAAATAGATTTAAGTGACTTTAGTGATAGTTTAACATTTCACAGAAAATAAGAAATATTGAAAAAAATTCTAACTGTGGTGTCGCTTATCTCCGTAACTGTCGACATTTTACCCAGAGTGTAAAGAATATTTTTTAATCATAATTGAATTTAAAACACTTTGACATTTATGCTACTGGTTACGAGACAATGTAAAAATATTACATGACAGTGAGTGGAATACGATATATATATATATATAGTATATATATATATATATATATATTATATATATATATGAGCTTACCGCACAAGTATAGATTGGAAATTTAACTCATTTTCAGAATCTATCTAATAGGCATGATGACAGTATTAAAGAATTAAAGAATAAATGATTTTAAAGAAGAAAATATTTTGATAGTATTTTAAAAAATTATCCTATTGATATAAAAAAATAATAAAAAATGATTTTAATATACATATTATTAAGAGATTCATAAGATTTTCAATAAAATAAAAGTATAAAATTGTGCAATTTGCCATTTTAACTAAAACACCGAACAGAGCGAAAGACGTCACGCCATAGACACAATGCAATGTTTACTGAGGCTTGACGTTTCGTAGACGAAATGACAGCTGCGGGCGTTTTTGTGCGAAATTAAAAATATGTAGATGAAAATGCAATTATTTGCGTAAAAACTTAGTTTATTACTGAAATAATGTTATTTTCAGTAATAGTAGACGTGTACCTACAATATAGAATTTTATTTCTAAATCTGTCATCATGCCTATTACAGTTACCATAATTGTCTCACCATGATTCTGTCACTTTTTCCGGTCTTCTGTTAGTCTTTGCCAATCCCAATTGTCTATCCATAGACTTCCTGTGCATCCTCTTTACCTGGGCGTTTTTATTTCGCGAATATTTATCGCGCAAACGCATTGGCACGCATTGGCGCGCTCAGTCAACTTTGGGACGCGTGGCTTGTGAATAGTAAGTCCGATCGGAACGAAACAAGTGTTAAATGATAGCTCAAAGGTCTGTATGCGAATAAAATAAATTGCATAGACGAGACAACAATTTTTGCAAGGTTTAAATGAAAATTTACAGAAAAATAAAAATATCAAATATTTTGGCCAAGCGTAAGCAGAAATCAAGAATGTTGTGTCTATTTATTTTATTATATTTGGAAATAACCGATTACCAGATATAGACGTACCAGTATAAATTGGCGTGCGAGGGAGGGCGTCCCTGTCGTGTAACATAAGTTGCCGGGGTGCAAATTTATTACACAAACATAAGTACAGAATGTCCAGTGACCAGTGTCGGAGCCTTCAATTGAAATTTGATCGGGCAACACTAAAGAAATCAACCAGTAATGGCGGCCGCTCTATCTGTCAACCTGTCAAACGGTAATATCGATCCATTATTTGCTTTTTCAGCTTCGCAAAACTTTAATACTTCATTGGCAATTGTCCTTGAATCATCCCGGACTGTTTTGGACATAATAATTCAGTGTATATTGGAAATCAAGATGTCACAGCTCACGCTCAAATACGAGAATGAACTGGATGACAGGGCGAAGGGTTTAGTTCCAAGGTCGCCGCACGCCAATTTACGTTGGGCAAGCAATAATAGAGATGCGAAAACGGAATACGTGTCGCATCAATATTCTCAACTAATTGTGCTATGAAAATAGGTCTAACTTGTTGGTGTCCGCGTACATTACTTTATTCATTCTCCCCCCTCCCCCAATATTCGGATACGGCGAATGCTATAGATGACCGCACGATGCTATTTGAGTATTTAAGTGTACCTCTGCGCACGAAATATAACCTGTTCATTGCCATTTACGTTTTTAGTAGTAATAATGACTTGCGTGTGCGAGATTGTTGCGCGGGCCGACAGGGGGCGTGTGAAGGAGACGGGCGGCCACTCGAAGCTTGCGATTGACAGACGGTCGCGGCGCAATCAAATATAACAATCGAATAGCTGAGACAAAGTATTACATATATAAATTTTTGTCTTCCTCTCTGACCTCGCTGTTCTAGTCAAATGTGAATTGAATTTCACCGCATTTTTTCAGGAATGTCTACCTGTCGAACTTGGCTGCAAACCATCGGCGTTTGATTCCAGATAATGGATATCACTGAGCAAGGTGCGCCTCTTTCCAGGACTGCGACGATGACAGGTATACCTTCTGAAGAGTTCTGCGCTGACGAAGAGCTGTCGCACGTTAAAGTCAAGCCACTGAGATGGAAAGATATAGATTGCATCTAACTCTAATATCTCTCTCGTGCCTCATGACTAAATATCGTGGTGGTTTCTTCTTCTTCTTCAACAGCTTTCTTCTGTTCGCGACCCGCGCGGCTTGATCTCTCCATCTCATTGGAGATCGACGTCGCCTTGTGCATTTACAGTGATCACCAATTTGTTTATTATTGGAATGATTACTACACGTTTCCTCTCTTAACTTAGAGAACATTCTACAATTTATTTATTTTCTTAAACATATAAATAAATAAAAATAAAATTGTTAAATACACTATATTACGCTCTAGTCCAGTCAGTTTTAATGATTTTTTTATCGTTTAAGTAAAAAAAAAAATTTTTTCAATTCCGATAATGTTGCCAGCGCAACATTATACGAAAAATAATAATTTATTTTTATTTGTTTATTAGAGACAATACTACTATTATTATTTGATGCTAACCTAGTAATCTTCTTCTGTGTGGTATATTTTGTTGCACGGCACGGCACACGACAGGACATCGCACTCATAACACATAAATATAATACACTTTCACACACACACACACAAATATTTCAAATAAACGCAACAAAATTGCGTGTATTTTCGTTAATAAATCACTGTTAGTATTCAATTGAATCATAAACCAAGAAAAACTGACAAATATCGCAAAACATATCGTATATATTTGTGTATACGTGTACAAATAAATCGAAAATCGAAAAAAATAAATTGTATTTCCCGCGCACTTTGTGCATGACCTTGAATGACGGGATATTTGAATTTCGATTGCGCAACACGCGTTCGAGGCGCCATCTACAACTATTCTATATGATTTTGACGGCAGACAAACTTCTGTTTTGATTGTTGATTTAAAATATAATCCGTGATGTTTTTGAGTTGAAAATGGAACGACAGATCACCACGGGATTTCTCTACTGGTAAAAAATCACGTTTTTCAAATTCAATACGCGGCCGTCGAGAAATAATTAATTTTGTGCCTGTCGCATATATCCGCGTGGCACTCTGGCCCCTGTCATTGTCTGGTCCGATGTGGCCCCACGCTCATTAAAAAACCTAATGATTATCCGACTCTAGACCTCTTCAATCAATTGCAAGTCCCCACTTTACAAAATATCTACAAGCAAAATTGCATATTTCAACTATATAAAGGTTTTCATAGCGGTAACGAGCTGATCCAAAGAGTGTCAAGTAGCAGAAATATAACACTTGGTAAATTACATATCCATGTGATATCATACCACAACTGCTCAGCATCACTACACATTCAGAGGTGTGAAATGGTTCAACGAATTGCCTGTTGAAATGAGGACTGAGGAAAATTATGAGACATTTAAAAAAAACGTGAAAAAATATCTTCATAAATAATATTTTTTAAATTTTATTATATATGTACCTATTATTTACTTATATATTACTTACTTATGATACTTACTTATTACTTTACTTATAACCTACTTATTACTATATGTGTACCTATTACTTACTAATTATAACTAAATTGTCTATAAATATATATATTGATGAGTATGTACATTTTATCATATAATTCTCTGTAAATATAAAATGTAATGATACTCCTCTCCTACACACGAGGCTATGTCATTAATGTAGAAGAGAAAAATCCATCATCTGGCTCTATCTTGTAAAAAAAAATGTCGGTGAAGAACTTCAAAAGAAAATATACTTTACAATATATTTTTTGATAACGGAAATAAATTGGATGGATCACTGAAATCGGTAACGCATTCTCCCTGCAAGATAAAGTTCAGAGTTCCAGGTCCGATGGCAACTTTTATATTTTTGTGTATAGCTTATATATTTATAATGTGGTTTCCCAAATATTTTAGTACTTTTTAAATAAAAGCTTTTTTACGTTGCTCCGAAAAGAGTATATATTTTATTAACAAAAGAACATAACATTTGACATTAAAATTAAAAAATAATAAAAGTACACATAATACCAGAAAAGAGAAACAACATTTAAACCTATTATTTTATATTAGAAACTTTATCAATTATTAAATATGTATTATTCACCGGTATATTATAATTTTCTCAATAGGTCGATTGTCAGTTGTTTGTGAAAGAATTTTCACACAAATTTAAACGTTCTATTTTAACAATTCAAATTAAATGAAGGTCAATAGGTACCTACTGATCTCCATTTACATATTTTTCTGATTTGTTATGTTCATTCTTATCATTCTTATTGAATTACTAGCTATAACATGTCAACAATGGCGGCCTTTTTATTTTTTAATTTAAATTAAGTAATTAATAATTAGTTATGTATTAATTTGTCAAAACAAAAAATCGTGAAAAACTTATTAAAATATTTAAACTTTTATTAAAAAATTTTCTATTATTAAATTTTTTTATTAAAAACATTCGAAATTAGTTTTATTGAGGATTAAAGAACTAAGATATAAATATAAAATTGCAAATTCACAGTCAGAATACGTTTTCTTTTTAGTATGTACACATGAAAATAAAAAAGATTTATATTTTATTTGAAAAAAGATATATATTTTTTAATAATTACAAAAGATTTTTTAAAATTTTTACAGAAGTACCTGCCCAAATGGAAGTCCGCTTGTTGCAAAAATCTGGTGCTCGGCCCACAGCTATCAAAAGAATAATGTTCGTGAAATCAAAAATAATACACGAAAAAACTATATCTTCCTCCGACGTATCGTTGAATAAGACACCTTCTAAACAATATCGTATTAAAGCAGAAGACGGCAAATTATTGCATGACGCAAAATTAAAATCTTCTTTACAAAGGCCACAAAACCGAGAAGACAACACCAAAAAAATCTCAGAAAATTCTCTTTCAGAAGAGAAACAGTTTGCCTGTGAAGAATGCGAATTCACTTCAAAATATGAATACAAATTGAAAATGCACACGCTTTCGCACAATGGCGGCCAACGTCTCCAGTCGCCTGCCCGTGTCATTATTAAAAGTGAACGGAATGATGCAATTCTCAATGAAGATGCGTTCTGCCAAAAGCGAGTAAAGCTATTGTCATGCAGTAAGTGCAGTTACATGTGCGTCGACGAGTCTAAACTAAAATTGCACGGAGTCAACCACGGTCGCAAAAAACCTGTGGCCTTCATTGTCAGCAAAAGGAATCTAAAATTCGTTTTAGGAAAACCTGAGATCTCTGTTAAACAAAATGTAACGTTCTCCTGCAAAGAATGCGATGAGAAATTCGACGATGAGACTATTTTAATACAACATGTCACCACACATGCACGAAAAACATTGTTATCATGTCGTAAATGTAGTTATATGTGCATAGATGAAAATAAACTGAAGACACACCTAAATTCGCATTCGGTTCGAGCAACCAAAAAGAAAAGTGCGACGAATAAACCGTTCTCAATAGAAACAGACTCCAACTACAGCACTGTAACATTCACAAATGAAAGCGGAGAAGTCTTTTCAGCATTCAAATGCAAGGAATGCAACAAAATATTCAATAATAAAGCCATCTTTAAAAGACATTTGCTTAATCACATCGGTAAAAAAGATATTAAATGTCGGTTTTGCTCTTACGGTTCAACAGAAAAGGCAAATTTAACCCGTCATATTATGTGCACGCATGTGGGGGAGGACCCTTACACTTGCATCACGTGCACTGAAACATTCAGTGATGCGAATCTCGCGAAAGAACACGCGCGCGTTCATCTAAAACACCCGATTATTTCACATAGTTTGTCCTATTCTGTCGAGAAAAAATTCTGTTGCAATGAATGTAATTTAAAATTTAAAGAAAATATTGAGCTAGAGCGGCATATGACCTCACATAACCCTGCGTTCTTGTGTAACGCATGTGGGAAGACATTTTCAAGCAAAAATGCTTTGAAGCTACATAAATTCATCCATGCTGAAGTAAAATCGTTTCTTTGTAACGAATGCGGTAAAATTTTTTTAACTGAACAAAGTTTGAAGATACACGAACTGCAACACGCAGATGCAAAACTCTTCCCGTGTGACAGATGTGGAAAGGCTTTTAAAGAGGGAAAATATTTAAATAAACACATTTTGACGCATACTCGAGAAAAGAAGTTCTTGTGTAATGTGTGTAGTTACATGTGCACTACAAGATACACTTTAAAAAAACATTTGCGCACGCATTCGGGAGAAAAACCCTTCGGTTGCGATATTTGTTCTTTTAAGACCGCTGATAAATTTACTTTGAAAATGCACAAGTTATCTCATAATGCAGATAAACCCTTTTCATGTAACCTGTGCAGTTACGCCTGTATCACGAAATCCAGACTTAAGATTCATTTGATTTCTCATACAGGAGAAAAACAGTTTTCTTGTTCGGTCTGCGGTAAGATGTTTACCACCAATAGGTCTTTAACAGTTCATATGCGCTTACACACCCGTACGCATATGCGCGGAAAACGATATTCTTGCGAGGTTTGCAGTTACTCTAGCAGCAGTAACGCAGGCCTTATCAGGCACCGACGTTGTCACACTGGGGAAAAGCCGTACTTGTGCGAGATCTGCGACTTCAAGTGCGCCGTGAAGTACACCCTGCGCACGCACATACTCACACACACTGGCGAGAAACCCTTTCCCTGTCACCTGTGCAGTCACATGAGCACTACCGCGTCCAGCTTGAAGAGGCACTTGCTGACTCACTCGGGAGAGAAGGCCTTCGCCTGTAACGTCTGCAGTTATAGGGGTTCTATGAGGAGCAGTTTGAATAGGCACATGCGAACTCATCTAGGAGAAAAACCATACTCTAAGAAAAAACGCTGGGTGAAAATGGTGCAGCCAAGTGAAAATAGTTGAAAATCGAAAGCTTTTCCTAACTTGGTCACAAAAGACAGGGTAATTTGAACAAGAGAACATATCTGTGATCGTAATTCTGTTTGTATTACAGATACTATTGCAATGATTTTGAAAATATTTTGGGTACCCTTTAATGACGTGCTTATCGGTCGAGTGTGTATTGATTGATCTAGTGATCGTCGGGGGTTCGAGCCTCGTTCAATGAGACCAGCAAGTTGGTGTTACTCATAGTACTTAGCTCAGTTCGAAACTAATAATATTATTGATTCGTATTCCGTGTACCCGTCTCTGTTTAAAAAATAAATAATCATTTTAATATTGCTTTTCGAATATCTGTAACCTGTTTCACATTAACATTAATAAAGTTTTGAAATATTATTTTATCATTTCATTGTTGAACCATATAAATATTTATTTATTTATTAATAATACACCCCCTGAATTCAGCTTTTACATAATATGAAACACACAGTGTTCAAATAGTATAGCTATTATCTAAGTTCATAAGAAATGAAAGAATATTAGGCAGAGAAATACAATAAATAATAGATTAAGTATGCAGGCACCTATAAGGCCAGAGAGGCGGACGTCATTCGGCGCGGCGGCGACATCTACATATCGAGCTTTGTAGATACCGAGATTACAAACCACCGGGAAGATTTGTATAAAAACTGCACGGATTGAAAATGTCTGTCAAGCATGATTGAAATTTCACTCCCATCTAAGTGAAATAAAAAAGGACAATAAGTAAAACTCAAATGGGATGAAGAAGGGGGGAATGGCGAGATGAGGATGGATATTAATAATAAATAATCTGTGCTAATATTTAGAATCTTTAGGAAGGTTTTTGGCATATAAAAAGCATACAAAAATTAAAATGTACACAGCGGGCCATGGAAAGGCAGATGCTCGGCGTAAGCCTTCGAGATAAAATCAGAAATGAAGAAATAAGACGCCGAACAAAAGTTGCTGATATTATGGACCGTATTGCAAAGCTAAAATGGCAGTGGGCTGGACATATGGCTCGACAGGAGGATACTAAATGGGCACCCAGAATCCTACAGTGGAGGCCTTGTACAAAAAATAGAAGCGTCGGAAGACCTCCCAAAAGGTGGTCTGATGACATAGTCCAGCAAGCAGGAAGAACCTGGATGCGAAGGGGGAGAAATAGAGATGAGTGGAAGGAAATGGAATAGGCCTACATCCAGCAGTGGAGGGAAAAAGGCTAAGGAAGAAGAAGAAGTGCTAATATTCTTCTCCAGCCTTGATCTCTCCACTACTGAATATAGGCCTCTTTCATCCTTGTTATTTGCTAATTGTAGCCACATCGGCTATATCTTGTATATCTATATACTTCCGATGCCTCTTTTATTCTCCCTAGGTGTCCATTTCAGAACTCTGGGAGGCCGTCGTGTAGCATCCTGCCTTGCAACATGCCCTGCCCATTGCCATTTTAGCTTCGCTACACGATCCGTGATATCCACTTCTCTAGTTCGTGTTAATAATAAAATATACTATTATTTTCAGATATCATGGTCTATATTTGATTGTGGTATTTAAGAAATACATATTCTTCAAGTGATTTGTTGAAATATGTGTTTTCTTTGCAGTTTATTCAGGTTAAATAAAATACTTATTTTTTAACAGTACGTATATAAGGAAAGAAAATTCCAGAAGGTACCAAGTATGTACTAAATAAATATATTCACAAATTAGTGAAAGGAGGCATTGGAAGAAAATGGACATGTTTGATCATTAAAAGCACTTAGGTGAAGGTTAACATTTTTTAACTATTCGATCACTATCACGGTCAGTCTTTTGGGCAATTGCAGAGTATTTGTTTAGTTCGCTGTAATCATCAAGGATAGACAGTTTTCTATGTCTTCAATCCTTCTCACCCTCGTCCCTTAAGAATTCATAAGCAGGGTTTATATTTTTTTACAAAGTGATATACTTCACCTATGCAGTAATTTTTACGTCGTTAATGTTGGACTTATAGATTTTGTGCAGTGAGCCTTTTGAATTTTTTCGTGACATCGAGAATTCGTCCGAACCTCCCTAACAGACTCGAGAATAGACGTAGTTCTAGGTCAACAATTGAATAAGTTGAACCACACACAGAAATATCAATGTGCATTTAAATTCTTCTATGTTTTTCTTCCTTTTCTCTTGTCAGTTGCCTCTTTACTGAGGATCGTGACGTCCGGAACGTGGTCCGTTGACGTTTTTCTCTCCACTTTTCTATGCAGCATGCATCGAGTCGGAGATCGGCTTGTCTTATCTTGAACAGTTCGTAGACATCAAATGAATAGTTGCAGTAAAATAGGCACTAAGTACCAAAATTTAATTTCCAAAGAATGCAGCTTATGACATCGCCACTAACCCCAGTAATGCATTATGTCCCTGCAATGTTGCGTTTAGCCGTTATGCTCGTTTGAATATCGCGACATCGCCAAGTACCACGGCGTATTATTTTAAAAACGGCACTAAGTGCCATGGTCCGCTAACTTCAGTTCGTATGAAAATGGCTACGCGTCGTGTGAGCTCTCCATACAAACAACAAGGAAATGGTGTTATAAAGAATATAATACAAATAAAAGAAGAAAAACACAAGGCCTGGAATATACATCAATAACTCAGAATATCATTCCAGCAAAACATCCACCAGTAAATGAGGTATGATTTATTTTGTGTTAACAATTAATTAATAGCCATCCCGGTATTTTGTTACGGAGAAGGGATACTGTTTGAATATGCTCGGGGTACTTACCTCATGTTAAACTCCACAGACGATGGACTTAGTGCCTTTCATAGGAAAGAGCGCTGGGTACTTGGGAGTTGTTTGAAATGCATATTTCGCAACTTAATTACAGGAAACACAGAAAACTTTTTCTTCTAGTTTTTATGTAGAAAAGACAGGTAGGATGTATAGTATAGATTTTTCAAAAAAAATCTCATAAAAACTTATATATGACATTTATATCCACTATATCTTGTTTTCCTCAGCTTGTCGGTCATGGTACTTAGTGTGTAATTTAATTCAACCATTCAATCTTTAATTACAACGAAAATTGAAGCGTTTGAGCGCTCCACTTCGATTGATTTAATCTTCATTGTAAAACATCGAGATTATTTTTCAAACGTTTCTTTTTAGAATACGGCTTTTCTCCCAAGTGAGTTCGTACATGCTTATTTAAATTGCTTCTCGTAGAGCCTCTGTAACTGCAGATGTTACAAGAGAAGGCCTTCTCTCCCGAGTGTGTTAACAAGTGCCTCTTCAAACTTGAGGCAGTGGTGCATCTGTGGCTGCATAGCTGGCAAGGAAAAGGCTTTTCCCCCGTGTGCGTGAGTATGTGTGTGCGCAAAGTGTACTTTGCAGCGCACTTGAAATCACACACCTCGCAAGAAAATGATTTGACACCAGTGTGGCAAACATAATGTCTTTTCAAGCTAGTGTTGCTATTGCAAACGTATTCGCATACATTACAAAGAAATCGCTTCTTGCGAATGAGCATGCCCGTGTGGATGCGCATGTGAATTGTCAAATATCTATTAGTCGTGAACAGTTTACCGCACACAGCGCACGTGAACGGCTTTTCCCCGGTGTGAGAAATCATATGCACCTTGAGCCTGGCGTTTGTGATACAGGTATAACTGCACAGGTGACACTTGAAAGGTTTGTCTGCACTGTGAGTGAACATGTGCTTCTTCAAACTGAATTTTTCTGCCGTCTTAAAAGGGCACTCGTCACAAGAATACGGTTTCTCGCCCCAATGAGTACGCAAATGCTTTTTTAAAATAGGTTTTGTGGAGCACATGTAACTGCAAACGTTACACAAGTAAGGTTTTTCTCCTGTGTGGGTTAGAATGTGTTTGTTTAAATTTGCCGCAGCTTTAAATGTCTTACCGCATTCATCACAGTTGTACGGTCTCTCTCCAGTATGATCGAGCATATGTATATCGTGGCGTTGTTTATTCGAAAACATTTTACTACATATAGCACAAACGAACGGTTTTAACCCACTATGAGTTAGCATATGTTCTTTAAGACCTCCTTTAACCTTAAATTTTTTGTTGCACTCGCTACAAGAGTAGGGCGTTTCTCCCGTGTGCGTCAGCATGTGCGTCATTAGATGTTGTTTCTTCGTATATGTCTTTCTACATGCGCTACAAGAGAATGGCTTGATTCCAGAATGCGTGAAAACGTGCTTTTTTAAAGATGTCGAAGTTTTAAATTTTTTACCACATTCATCACAACAGAGGGGACTCTCTAGTCCACTGTGGTCCAGTTGATGGGTTGTCAAGCTGTATTTATTGGTGCAAGTGAAGCTGCAATCACTGCAGGAGAATTTGTTCTCTTGCGAAGCGGTCTTATCCTTTTTCATAGATACATGCGTCTTTCCACAACCGTGACTAGATAAATGTCTTTGCAAATTCGAATGGCCATGATATGTTCTGTAGCATTTGTTGCAAGAGTACGTAATTTTTTTAGTATAGTTAAGCAGATCTTTATTCGTATTTGATTCAGTATATAATGGTAGCACTTCTTCCACCTTAACATCAGCATGAGAAAGAACATGTTTCTTTAACTTTTCTTCTTCAATGCACATATAACTGCATTTGGTACAAGCTAAAAGTTGTCCTCTCGCGTGGGTGAGGGCGTGTCTTTGAAAAAATGTAAAATCGTAAAATTTTTCACTGCACTCATTACATGAAAAGGTTTTATGTCGGGTGTAAAATACTTGTTTTTTTGAGTTTAATTTCGGATCGTATTCAGTGATGACGTTACTATTTAAAGAAAGAGATTTGGTGTTAGAGTGTGTCAGCATGTGCAGGCTAAGCTTGTATTCGTCGATGCACAAATAACTGCAATAAATGCACGATAAAAGTTCTCTTGTATGACTGTCAGAATCACTGAAGTCATCACACGATGGTGGATTATCTTTCAATGCTGCATCACAGTCCTTCCAAGGAGAACTAGCAATATTATTTTTTTCACTAGAATGAGTTTTTATATGTTGTTTAAGTTTGTTACCATCGATGCTGATATAACTGCACTGCGAACATTTGAATAGTTTCCCACGCGCGTGCGTCAAAACATGATTCTTATAATGCCTCCTCTCAGAAAACGATCTATCGCATTCATTACAAGGGAAAGGTTTGACGCCTGTATGCGTGTACGAGTGTCTCTTTAAACACGATTTCGTCGTGCATTTATAACTACATTCAGGACACTCAAAAGGCTTCTCACCTGTATGCGTTAGAACATGCGTTTTCAGGTTGTTTTGAGCGGCGCAGATGAATCCGCATATCTCGCATCTGTAATTCTTTTCTCCAGTATGCGAATACATGTGTAGCTTCAATCTAGAGTTGCTGATGCAAACATAACTGCACTTCTGGCAAGAGAAGGGTTTGACAGCACTGTGGATGCGGGAATGTCTTTTCAAAAGAGGCTTGTTCGTGCACTTGTAATCGCACCTCTCACAAGAGAACGGCTTTTCTCCACTGTGGACAAACAAGTGTATTTTTAAATTTGAACGTTTTTTTGTGACGTAACTGCACAAATGGCACGCGTACGACTTTTCCGCATTATGTGCGAGCACATGTTTTTTAAAAATTGATTTTTCTTCGCATTTGTATACGCATACATTACACGAGTACATTTTTTTTTGTGTGTGTGCAAGAATGTGTCTTTTTACACTTTGTTTATTTGAAAAAGTTTTTTTACATTCGTCACAGCTGAAAGGTTTCACTTTGGTGTGGCTTACCATATGTATCTTCAGTCTAGAATTTGATGAACAAGCGTAATCGCACACGTCGCACAAGTATGGCTTGTTCCCATTAGCAAGCCCGCGCCGCGTTGATTTACATTCGACTCTAGTCTCAAATGTCTGTTCCATGTGTGAGATAACGTGGGTTTTTAAACTTGCTCGAGTAGGACATATATACCTGCACAATTGACAAGTGTATCTTTTATCTCTCTTTTCTTTGTGTGTCAGAATGTGTTTTTTTAAGAATCGTTTGGTGACGTACGATTTATTGCAATTGTCACATGTGAACGTCTTGCCGCCGGTGTGCACCTTCACGTGCTGCTCGTTGATAGATTTTTTTTTCATTTTTCGGTTGTCTTTCCCGTTGAATATTTCTACGGGGTCGCGAACGTTAAGTAGTAGATCAGATTCCTCAAGAATGATGGAGTCAGTGGAACATTCTGAAAAGAAAACAAAGATTTAGGATCATTAATTGACGTGGCAGATACTTTGCGGTGCAACATCATTACATTCATTTACACTACTTTGTACTGTATACACGTTGAGTTATTTTACTCCTACAATGGTTTTCAAAGAGGGGCAATCCCTTTCATCATCAGATGTAATTAATTTATCATTTTTAAAATGCGTTGACAACCTATAAGGGATTAAGTGTTAGGAAGAATAATAAGAAGAATAACATCAGCGTTTTCGCTGTTATCTAAAAAAATAATTCTTTGCGGAATTTTTTCACCATTTTTGAAATAACACTAAACTACAACTTCTCGACTTGTAAAGGATTTATACTGAACTAAAAAGGAACCCTAATTCGAAGAATAATATAGATATAATAATAGAATAAGACACTAATAAATAAAATCATGTTCCCCAACACATTAATTTCCATACACCAATTATTTTATTTATATTTCTTTGTAATAGAATTAACCGTTAACGTATATTAACTATGCACATATTCAACTTTATATAATAATTATATTTCTATTCTGTGATACAACGTTTGCATTTCTTTTCGAACATGATATTTCTGTTTTTTTTTACATTTTCTGTCAAATTAATGTATTCCTTTAATTTTTCAACTATTTCGTTTGAATTTCTTGTATCATGTCCATGAATATACGTTATTTTATTTTTCAAGTGTTTTTATTCAATCATATATGAAAAATCATTGCGTTTAGATTTAGTCCTTGTTTTACGGTGAGGCAATTTAAATCTGTTAAATCTTTTTAATTTGAGAGTATCTATTTCTACTTTGAATGATTCTCATCGCTTTCTTTTATTGAATTTCCGATTCTTATATATCTCCTTCGTTACTCTAGTGCAAAATAGTGGACTAATATATAAAGGTTTTTCTATAGGTTATAATTACTGTCTGTCATAAAGTCAACGGTCACTTAGTTATATATAGGATTTCAGTATTCCTCTTTCCTTGCAAAGTCAGCGCGATGAGCTTATTTTGAAAGGGCCGACTGAATATTCTAAACACCACGATTACCCAAAAAATAACGATAAAAGGCACTTTTCAAAGCAATTTCGATGCCGGTTTATGGAAAATGGAGAGAAAATATTAAGACGATGGTTGATTTACTCTGAAAAATCAGATTCCGTCTATTGTTACCGTTGTAGATTGTTTAACTCCTCTTTTAGCAGACCGTTTGAAATCCCACGAATTGTCACCAGATTATTTAAAAAATATGACTGCGTGGTTTGAGGCAGAAAAAAGAATAAAGAGAACAAATCAATTAACCAGCACATTATATAGCAAATCGAAACTGAGGCACAGCGTTCAGAATTCTTGCGTCAGTTAGTGGAAATTACTTTGTTTTTAGCAGAGCAGAACATGGCTTTACGTGGATCATCTACCAAAGTTTTCACAAAATATAATGGAAATTTTCTTGGACTTGTACAACTTTTAGGGAAATTTGACAATATATTAATAGAACACCTGAGACATATATCTGACAAAGAAAGAACTTTTCACTTGTTAAGTGTGTCAATACAAAATGAGATAATAAATATACTTGGAGACTCAGATAAGCAACGCATCTTGAAGAAAATAAAGGAAGTATTTCTTTATTTTTAATTCTTTCTGTAATTCATGATTGCACTCCAGATATAAGCCATAAGGAGCTTAACAATTCGTTACGTCACAGTCCAGGTCCGTAGGTGGTGGGTAATGGAATGGCTCCAAAGAGCTAGGATACCATCTCCCGGACCAAAACTGGAACAGACCAAATTACAAATAAAAGCGCAAAACGTGAAAGTAACGCAAAATAAAAACATTTATTGGTATTGTTATAAGAAGTTTCATCAGTTTAACGCCGAACGAAAATATAACAAAATGGTGGGAGCGGGAAGCTCGAAAGGCATCGTTGCCGTCATATCCATGTTGTTTTAACTCGTTGCGATAAGCATTTTTAATTTTTTTTCTTAAATATGTTAACATACAAAAAGATTTTGTTTGCAGTTCCAAGAAAAAAGTTTGGCGCTGTTGTTAAAAGTCGGTGGTGATTTCATTTGCCGCTCACCCATGGGTGGGTGGGTTGCTGTTGGTGGGTAGGGGAGGGAGGGGAGAGGGGCGCCGAGTTAAATTTCGCCTCGAGGCGCTACGAACCACGCGACGGCTTTGTATAAAATGAGGAGCAATTATAGATTTATCAATTATCGTGGCTTTTTTTAGGAAAATTTTTGGTTTATTCTTCCTAAGAATGTTACTTTTTTGCAATGTTCTTAGTTAAATATTCAACGTGTTTTTATAACACATAATTTTGATTATTCCCATATGTTTTAATAAATATTCTTCCACGCCCCGATTTCGAGAGACTGCTCTTCTTGATACCACAGTTGCGAGAAAATCACTCTAATATAATTCTTAGTTTAAGTGACCACAAAATCGAATTACAAAAATACAAGTTTGTGATAAAATAATCTTGCCGATTTCTTCAAAAGCGTAAGACGTCTGCGGATACTCCTCCTTCAGATTCAGGTATGGTGCATTTGCTTCCGCGAGTTCTATATCTTCACAGTCGACAAAGACAGTAGTTTCTGCCTTGATGATTGCCTCTGCTGCAATAAGATCCATGTCTGTTAGTCACCGGCGAAAACGTTAATCTGTGAACGTCGTCTGTTTACCTGTAAAATAAGAATAATTATTTTGATGTGTAATATCTTTACTCACGGTTTATGTGACTAATTTCGTCAAAGCGACGACGGAAAAATGTAACAGGAAGTAGAAATGAAACAAAAAAGTTCCGATTTCAAATTTATTAATTTTATTAGGCAGATTCAACTTTGACATTAGGCGTCGGATGAAAATGTCAAATTCGATAAATTAGGGTTATGTTGAGTTTAGATTTCAAATATCTCTAGATAAGTTTGGTTTATAAAAAACTTTTCGAGAAAAATAATGAACAACATATATTTTATTAATTCTGATAGTAAATTCGGTTGTTAAAGAATTTTATCCTAAATTAAGCGATTTCGTAATACCCGTTAAAGAAAAATATAAATAAAATCAGCTATTCATTTGTTATATACTTTTCAAATATAAGGCTGTTTTATGCGATATATATTCACATGTATGTTTAATGGTACCCACCTACCCACTTTTTAATTTTTTTTCAAACGATTTCTCTGTGAGTATGAATAATTAAATAATTTTGATATAAAACCTCTTTATGCTGGGTTAATGGAAAGCCGCCGACTTCTTTGCCGACTCATTCAAACTGCTGCAAGCAGCGTCGCTAAGAAAAGTTGTTACACATCATTTGCGACTACTGTAAGACTCGCTTTTTTCGCAAATCCATCAATAATGTTATATTTAAGATTTTAATTATATTTTGAATATTTCAAAGTGATCTAAAAGTCCCGTGTTTCCGGGTTGATCCAAGGCGATATGTAAATAAAAGCGTGTATAAGAAGATGTTTGAAAGTGGACGAGGTAAAAGTAGTCTGCCAGGATACAAGAGTGTGGCATTCTTTCTGAAAGTCTTGCGGGGAAAGGCTTGATGGATAGTTATTTAGAATATAATAATTTTATAGAAGTACTTACCTATTTTTACAATATGTCGAGCTTTTTGTCTATGGCGAAATATTAAATTTTTGTAGATTTCACATCTATGGTCGATGATTTTAGTAACACTGCATAATAACGCTAAAAACAATACGATTTAAGGATGTTTATACAAATTCGATTGCTTAAATTATTTAACTAATCTTATATATTCAATTAGCACGAATATAAACCAATTGAAAAACAAAATCGATGCCTACCTGACAGTTGACAGATATACAATCGTACTTTAGGAATATTTTTAAATTTGCGTCATGTTATCTGAAAACGACAAACTTGCTTAAATATTGGGTATTATTATTGTTTTAAATGGATAATTCACTGTTCCGTTAACATAATACGAAGAGAGCCTTGACATTCCCTACGAAAGTTCTCAAACACGGTCGTGCACTTATATAAACCAAAACGTACTTCAAAAACACACAAATATCAAATTAATGCACTAAATTTAACTGACTTACTCGATTATTTTGTAATAAGCCGAAATTAATTATTATTCTGATGATATTTTGCTGATTTTGTATAAAAAGCGCCAAATTAATTCAACTAACTCACAAGACGCCACACGCAGGAAAACCATAGACAATGAAGTAAATGGTAAACGCTAGAGATGGGTCGTTCATGAACGAAGTTCTTTTTAGAATAGTTCACTAGTTCAGCAGATGAAAAATAGTTCATTCAGTAAATTCTGATAAATTGTTTGAGTAGTTAAAATTTTGAGGCGGTAAAGGGACAACATTTTTAGAAATTGAATCTTCTAGGCAGCGAACAGTATTTTTCTGTTTTGGCGGTATATCAAAGATCGACATTCCTTGTCGAGTACCGAATTAGTATCTTTTTCGATGTATTTTTCTCGGTGTCCTTTTTTTTTTAGCGTTTCACACTTTTCTCAATTACTCGAGGAGCTTCTAGATCATTCTGGAAGTTTTTTTTTACCATCACAATATGTACTTGAATTTTAAAATCGAGAATATTTATTTCTGTGTATTATAGGTGTAGTGTGTGTTGTGAGAGTAGAAGAAAAATGTCCACCCGTTCGAAGACATCTCTTTACGTTGACACGTGATATGTATTGTGCGAGTGCGCGTGAGATGTTTTGGCAGAGGCAGGATATGTAGATAGATTCGGGGTATAAATTATATTCATCATTAACTGTGATGATGTGATTATTGACTCAAATTTACAGAGGTAGCATTGATTACAGAAAATATTTCTTGCTGTGTTTACGGGGGTCGGCAAAAGAGTGATGTACCTCTTGTCGATCGAGACCTGGTTAGCCGCATCAAGCCTCTGATTGGTGGATGCCGGCTCGATGCGTACAGCTAGAGACGCGACGAGTCTGGATCACCACATAGATTCAATGTTCTCCTTGACATAATGTTATCAAAATCATACTAATCTAATAAACATTTCATCGACTTGGTAAATTAAGTCTTCTGGACTCTTACTTTTCAAACTTGCTGGGAGATATTTTTCTTAACGCTCCTTCATTCTTTCATTGGCCCCAACTACGTCAAAAGAAATTCTGCGTGTACTCCAACACCGAGTATTTAAATGTAAAGAATAGGATTGTATAGGAGCTTTGTTTTTTTACTTGAATGTTATTATATACTTTGTATTTTATATATGTATTTAAAAATCTTGGTGGTTTGTATATATATATATATTTTTTAAATATAAGGGAACTGATGGGACAATGAGGGCAAAATTTTGGGTGGCAGCCGTGCGGCCCAACTTTGTTTTGCAACGCTGGGTTGCACGATTGCCTTTAGCATTAGAAAATGCCAACCTGGCGGTGAATGAGTAGGACCGATATAGGAGCTTTTGCTTACAAAACGGTCCTGGGTTAGCGGTGGGTCTACCCCTCATTATTTACTTGAATGAATCTAATGTTAACTTGTGCACCTTCTGACTCAAGATATTCTAAGGATAACAAGATAGATAATTAGTGATTGTTATTTCATTATAAAATAGACAGGAAATACTTATTTATGTACACCTGTATTCTCTATAGGAATTGTCAAAATATCTGTAGACATATCTCGAGGCAATGTCAACTCAGTTTATAGTATCGGAGAGGAATGGTTAACAAAGAATGAAGAAAAATGCACTTCTTTTATTATCACATATTTTTTAGTATTTAATATTTTGAAGCAGCCAAGTACTGAACAGGACTGAATTTATTTTCTAATACTAATATTTTCATGATCTACAGCATAAACAAATCACATCGGTATAGTCTAAAACTTGATAAAGATTCCTTTCTTCATACGGCTTAAGCGGTTTTTCCTCGAAAATGGTTTATCTTCCGTGTGCGTGCGCATGTGCATATTCAAGTTGCTCTTGGCCGAGCCTCGGTAGCTGCACAGTTCACAAGCGAAGGGTTTCTCACCAGTATGCGTCAGAAGATGTCTCTTCAAGCTGGAGGACGTGGTGCTCGTGTGGGTGCACAGATGGCAAGGGAACGGCTTTTCCCCAGTGTGTGTAAGCAGATGGTTGCGTAAATTCTGTTTTATAGCGCACATGTATCCGCACACTTCACACGTGAAGGCCTTTTCCCCACTATGAGAAAGCAAATGTGTCTTTAGAACGTATTTAGTCCCGAACGATTTATCGCACTGGTCACACTTGTAAGGTTTCTGACCGGTGTGGCCAAACAGATGCGTTTTGAGCATGGCTTTTGTCGCACATACGTAGTTGCATGCGTTACAAGAAAACGGTTTCATTCCTTTGTGTGTGGTGAGCACGTGCAACTCCAATGAGTGATTGAAATCGGTTGTAAAGCCACACTTGTCACATGAAAACGGACCTCTAGCTGTATGTGAAAGCACATGTCGCTTCAAATAAGACTTTCTATAACATACATAACTGCATATATTGCACGAAAAAGCTTTTTCTTTAGTATGGTGAAGTAAATGGATTTTTAAACCTTGTTTGCTTACAAATTGTTTACTGCACAGGTCGCAAACGAACGGCTTTTCGCCAGTATGTGTGTACATGTGAACTTTCAAACTTCTGTTTAAAACGGAAGTATACGGGCACTCGTTACAACGGAATGGTTTGATCGGCGAGTGCGTGAGTACATGTTTTTTGAAACTGTTGTTATAAGCAAATCTTTCACCACAGTCAGAACAACAAAAAGGCTTTTCTCCAGTATGGGTAAACATGTGCAATTTTAATCTTCCCCTTTCAGCGCAGGTGTAGCTACATTCTTCGCAGGAGAAAGGTTTATCTCCTGTGTGCGTCAGCATGTGCATCTTGAGAGTGTATTTTTTAGCGCACATATAGCTACATATGGTACACAAGAAAGGCTTTTCTCCAGAGTGCTTAAGCATATGACTTTTTAAACCCGTCGTGGTAAAAAAAGTTTTACTGCATTGGGTGCATGATAATATCGACTTTCCCGTGTGCGTCTTCATGTGAGTTTTAAGACTGCCATTTTGGGCGCAGACATAGTCGCATAGGGTGCACATAAATGGATGCCCTCCGGTATGCATGTACATGTGATTTTTCAAACTGAACGCCGTCGTAAACTTTTTATTGCATTCCTGACAAAAGAATGGTTTCTCATCGCTGTGAGTTAACTGGTGTTTTTTGAGGTTATACGTTTTTAAACACGTATATGAGCACTCGTTGCAAGAGAGCAGGCCTCCTGGTCCACGTTTCCTGGACGTTGGCTTATTGAAAAACGTGTCAAAGTATGATTTAGACGGTGACTCTGTATCCTTTTCAATAGATTTTTTGTCTGAATGCGAAAGCATATGTTTTCTTAATTTATCTTCATCGATGCTTAAATAACTACACACATTACATGCGTGTAATTTTTTTCGTGGGTGAGGTGTATCTAATTTTTTAAAAATATTATCAAGTAATGCGTTATGATCTGATTCATTATTTAATAACGGTTTTATCGCTGAATGTGTTGCCACATGTTTTCTTAAAACTGATTTCTTCACACAGGAGAAACCGCAGTCATTACAAAAAAGAGGTTTGAGCCCCGAATGAGTGAGCGCATGCAACTTTAATTTGTTTTCATCTACAGACATATAACTGCATTTACTACATGAAAATGTCTTTTCTTGAGCGTGCATCATCAGATGCTTTCTGAAATAGCTTCTGTCAGAAAACGCTTTCTTACACTTATGACATGTAAATGGTTTCCCTTCAATGTGTGTATTAGAGTGTCTTTTTAATGACGATTTGGTAGTGCAGGCGTAATGGCATACGTCACAAGAAAATGGTTTTTCACCAGTATGCGTAAGAACGTGCGTTTTTAAATTGCATTTAGCTGCGCAGATAAAGCCGCATATCTCACACGTGAATTTCTTAGCTTGAGAGTGAGACCGAATGTGAGACTTGAACAGTATCTTCGATTCGCATGCGAAACTGCACACATCACAAGAAAACGTATTGTCTTCACTGTGCGTAGTAAAATGTTTATTTAAAATCGATTGGTTTGAGCATTTGTAGCTACAAATGTCGCATGAATATTTTTTTTCAGAAACATGATTAAGTTTATGTCTTTCTAAAACCGAGTTGCTTTTGAATGTTTTGTCGCATTCTTCACAAGCGAATGGCGTCTTTCCCGAGTCTTTTTGGTCAAATGAAGAACTCGAGTGTTCGGGCAGATTATCCTGTGGCAACTTTTGTTTTATGTTATTAATATCTGCTATTGATGTCTTGGAGAGAAAATGATTCTCATCTAGAACATAGGCCTCGAATTCAACGGCATATTCTGTAAAAGAAAACGAATTTATTTATTTTCAACCATAATATCCTTACAAGTAGTATACACTGAATTATAATATTGTCACTACTAAAGTTTGGAGAGATTCAGTTTCTCTCTCTTCAAGTAATATAATTTTGTGTAGAGTAAAAGGACGGAGAGCGGACGGGGGACAGATGTTGTTGTTTTTTTTAAATGATTTATAATTAACCTTTGCCATACCAAATATCCGTACCATGCTATTAATAAATATTTTCATGATAAATTAGACAATTTGAATCATTTTCAATAATAATAAAATGGCTTTAAAATAATTATTTATTTAGTCACAAATATACTATGAAAATTGATCACAAAATGTGATAAGAGCAAAAATATAAAAATATAATTCGGAGCATTCATCAAATCTCATGCAACATGACCTTTCCCTTATATTTTTACATATTTTTTTTTATATGGCAGTTGACGACATTAATTGAATAAAATAATAATTACGAGTATTTTGCGTAGAATTCTCTTTAGATACTTTGATTACCAGTTGTAACATCGAAGCTTCAATGTTTTGCTTAGGATTAATCAAAACATGAATTTTATAATACACATATCTATAGAAATATCACAAGATTAATCGGTTGGGCAGATACGTATTACTGCATGGAATTGGAAGAGTTATATATTTATAGGGTACCGAAATTAAGAACAAACGATTGTAGTGAGAGGATTACACCTCAAGAAACTACAGTAGTGACCAGTACATAAAATGTCTAGTTGCTTGCATTATTTTGCAAGCAACACGTATTATTGATAGCAAATTCAGTAACGATTTATCAATGTAATGTAAATATTTGTCTTTTGTAAAAAGAAAAAAAATGAAAAAATATTTAAAAAAAAAGAAAAAGAGAAAATTTTTTTTATAAAAGAAGTTACGGACGTTACAGAAAGTTATGTAAATTATTATTATTGCGATGGGTTTTTTTTTTAAATTTAAAATATAATGGAAACCTAAGAGGTTTATGGATAACATTTTTACATAATTCAATATAAGAAATAATAATAATATAATTTAGATACAGAGCCATTTTTTTATAGTTGGCTGAGTTTTAGAATTTTTGTCACATCTGTTTTGAATTTGTCAGTGGTCAGTTGTTTGGTCTGTTGTGGCAGGTCATTGTATAGTTTTAGTCCGTTGCAAATTAGTCGGGATTGTCCTGTTTTTGTTTTGGCGTGTGTTATGTGATAGTTTTGAGCCATTCTAGTGTTGTGTTGGTGTTTTTCGTGTATTTTGTGTAATTTTATGTCTTCGTCTTGTATTTCGCCAATTGCTAGTCTGTGAATGATTTAAAGTGTTTCGATTTTTGTAATGCTTTCGATTAATTGTGTTATACGGTATCCAGATTCAGTTGGTGTCCGGTATTTCATTCATAGACCATTTTTAATATTTTGTTTTACTGTCGTTGGAGTCTGTTTAGGTTAGTTTTGTTTCCGGTTCCCCAGAAGGGTATCAAATATCCTATCATACTCTTGACGAATGCCTGGTACATCAGAATTTTTACGGTCTTTGGTGATTTCGTGTATTTTGTGGAATAGGCTGGTCAGTTTTGTCAGTGAGTCAATTACTTTGTCTATTTGAAAGGTCCATTTGAGATGTGTGTTTATATTGAGTCCAAAGTATTTAGTATTTTTATGTCCATTTTATGCGTTTTCCGTTTGGCCTCAAAGTTAATGTAGTTACATTTTTGAGCGTTCAAGGTTAGAATATTTCTTTTTGTCCATTCAGTTAATATGGCTATGTCTTTGTTGATTTGTTTTGTGGTTTCTATGTCATTACTGTTTTCGTAAAATATTCCGAGGTCGTCTGCATAGAGTATTATTTTGCCTCTGATATTTATCTGCTCCAGGTCATTTATGTATATTATATAGTTACTTACCGAATCCTTGGCCAGCCTCATTCGGAGTCTCCAGGCACTCTTTCTTCACATCGAGGTACAGCAGCTCCACGTCAGACCCCAGGTCGGCCGTGTCCGCATCGGCATCATCGCTCGGATCAGACTCCGGCTCTCGCTTGATGGCAGACATGTCCGAGTCTAAATGGCCAACGTCAGCAGCAAGTCATCAAACCCAACGCAAGACCTACCCGACGCGGTTCCATCTGCAAAGTCGGGATAAATTGCTTTTTAGATGTCCCAGACAAACAATCTCCGGATGCTTAAGAGACACAGTACGGGCCAGTAAGCGTATGCTAGTGAAAAGCAAAGTCAGAATATATAAAACATGTGTGGTGGCCCGAGACACATACACACAGACACCCGTGTGGTGAGTTACCACAGATGCTGACGTCGAGTACGGCAGGCCGTCGCCCTCGATACAGAGGTTGAGACAAGATTGCTGAGCAAGGCAAATGTAAGCCAGACCGATGACCGAGTACAAAGGCGAGGTGTAGCAGAGGGCATGGACTATCGGAGTGACGAAACGCACCTCGCTGATTTAAGCTAAATACCCACACGCGCGGCCGAGTAAAGAGGAAATCATAACACCCCCGATTCCCTTGTTCTGAATGACTATATAAGCACGCGCCCGCAGAAAAAACCATCTCACTTCCTTAGTGAACGGCTCGTATAGCGGAAGCCCTTGCTGTCAGACCTTCAACGTCACGCTTTCACTTGTAACCTTTGAACTACTGTATTCTTTGTAACTTTTACTTTTGCCCTTCAATAAATTCTGTAAAACCATCGTGACTTTACATCATCAATATCGCATCAACTCATCCTAAACCGGAGAGCTCATCCACCTCCACACATGCAAAAGACCTATAGTGACGTACGGCATCGAAGCAAGAGCGGATACGGTGAGAACTAAACACGTCCTCAGAACTACCGGGACGAAGACCCTAAGACCCGTTGCGGGCAAGGCCCTCAGAGACAGAGTTCCCAATGCGGAAATCCGCAGAACCTGCGCATACAAGACATCGTACGACGGAGCAGGCAGCGAAGGCGTTTCTAGAGGGACCATGTCGAAAGAATGGAGCAGACAAGACTTCCCAGAGCCGTGATGCACGGGATTTCAGAGGGGCGCCGACCGCCGGGGAGACCATCAAAGATACGGACGTCCTCGTCACAAGACCAGGACTGATCTGTCAATACAGATCAAGGATCTAATAAAAGATGTCCCATTGAAAATTATTCATCATCATTAAAAAAGTTATCCATTTTTGGTATAATAATCCGAGCACATGATATGGCATAACAACCGTAAGTCTCGTCCTTAAATTTACGATGTTCGTGTTGCTCTGTGTCAAAAAATGTTGTGAATTTTATTTTGTTTGCTTGTTCACCAATCGCACTGCGCACGCCTATTCGCTGTGCAGAATATACGCCAATTGTTACATGACCGCATTGCATGAAATATATGCGTGTTGCTAGAGCAGGTCTAAGCGCTTGTTCAGCGGGAACCGTGCCGTTTCAGAATCGCATGAGATCCGTGCGGGTCTCATTTACCTAGGTTTGTATGTGATCGTTCAGACACAACCCTGCGGTTAGTCCACCGCTGCGGTGCCCGCAACCCAACCGCTAGAATATAGACCCGCACGGCGCCCGCACGATCCTATTACTATGGAGCCTTACGAGAGCGTTCAGTCGCGTTGCGGGCACCGCACGGTTCCATGTCACAACAGGAGCACGCGTGGATTATATTTTCTTTTCTATGATAATGGAACGCTTTGACACTGAATTTTTTATTGATGAAGTGGAGAAAAGACCTGTAATATGGTATCTTCAGTGTGAGGATTACTCAAATATGTCAAGAACCAAGCTTGGCAGCAGTTGGTGGAGATATTTGGAAATGGTGGAAAAAAAGAGTATTTTAGAGAAGTAGGTATTTATTCACCAAAAATGAACTGACAGAATGATATTTATGTGTCTTGCCACGGAACACGGCTGTCGTTAACAAAGTAATGAGCGAATATATCTCTGATATTCAAAGATGGAGAACGGCACCAGAACAGTCAAACTGACGTTTATTTTCGCGCCCACAAATCGCTTATTAACCGCGGCTGTGTGAACAGATGACACAAATCGCGTGTTTTGAAACGCGATTCTGAAACTGAACGGTTCCTGCTGTGTCTGAACAAGCGCTAAGACTTGTAATTTGGATAATGGGCTGAGCTTGAAATAATATCGCATTGTTTTTATGTATTTCGTATCCAGTATTTTGTTACATTAAAAAACACAAAATTTAGTAATTAATGAGATTCAAAATTAACTTTGGCAGCAAATTTTGAATATCTTCTAAAAAATTGAATAAAAATAGTAGACTTAATATACAAAACTATAATAACTCCTGAGATAAACTATTGTGCTACATTCTTGTATTTAGTCAATGAAGGAAACATCAAGACACTACAAGTGATGTAAAACAGGGCAATGAGGGTCATATTAAAAAAAGTAAATACACCAGAATTGAAGAAATGAGAAAAGCACTCAATTGGATGGAAATAAAAAAAAACTTATTTATAACGTTCTCATATTTTTGCATAAAATTTTCAATAACAAAATGCCAAAATATTTTAAATAGTGTTGTTCATACATATAACACCAGAAATAGGAATAGAATAATAATAAGAAAAAAGTATATACACAGAATTGTCTAATGTACACAGGTGTAAAAATATATGATGAGATGCCAGAAAACACGAAGAATAGAAATAAGATGAATGAATTTAAAAAGAAATGCTAAAATTATTGTAAAAATAGTATAGAATTTTAGAGGATAAGATGTATTGTTTATTATATTATTAAATATTATTATTAAATAATGCAAGAGAGCAAGTACTCTCTTATGGTGGAGAAAGTCCAAAAGAAGTTTCTGAGATATCTCTACATGAGAGAGTACGGGCATTATCCTTGGCTTTACCCAACCGAGTTTCTCCAGGGTATGCTTGGCTACAATAGTTTAGAGACTAGAAGGAATGTGTATTTGATTACACACTTTTATCGATTGTTGCGCGGTATGATCGACAATACTGAAATTATGCAGAGCATTGGTTTGTATGTTCCTGATAATTACCTTAGACATTGTCAGCATAGATTGTTTCACATTCCAATATACAGGACCAACCTGCCGATGGTTATGCCTGTTGGAAAAGCTACAGCTATGCTGAACAAGATCGCTTTGGATATTGATATATTCCATGTGTCTGAGGGGGTTTTCCGAAGCAGGATTCTCCTACACCTTTGACCAGATTATACAGGTCACTTCTAATTGTTTAATAATAAATTAGTATTTTAATACACAATATGTATATGTGTGTGTATGTATGTATGTATATGTATATGTGTATGTATGTATACATATGTGTTTATGTATATGTGTATATGGATGTGTATGTATATGTGTATATGTATATTTTTAGATGTAAGTTAATAATATGTATGCATTGAACAGAATGTTTGTAATGTACATATTATGTAATAAATAAAAATTGAAATTGAAATTGAAATTGAAATCTTATATAGATTGCACTATAGATTAAATTCGATGTAAATGTAAATATGTAGGTTATTATGGATAGTATATTAATAATAAATTTTAGAATGTAAAATAAAATACTAGTTAATATACAAGTTATAATATTAACTAACTTAAGAAATAAAAAAATAAAAAAAATGCTAGAAGTGTTTGTAGAAAGTATCGATTGAAGTTAAATGGCGTATCACATGCTTTGATATATAAAATCTAAAGGTATGCTTCAAATAAAGTTATCGAGGTATACTATTACCGCAGATATTATCAAAACGTTACGTTGTGTAAATTGATCATTTAAACCAGTGTAGGCCCTATAAACACCCGATAGACTTCCATACTTACTTTCTCATGTCAACAGCTCTGTCTCTATGAGGCGTCTATAATATATATTGATTAATGATGTTCCCTCTGTGCATAAACACCATTGTATTGCGTTCTTGAAAATTTTGAATTTACTCAAAATATTATGAATAAATTATCGATGTCTCACATAGACGCACCTATTTATATGGAAAAGTATGTAGTATGATATATTTAGAAAAGAAATTACAATTTGTATTCCATTTCTTTGGCGTGAGTTTGGTGGAAACTATTCTTATATTCGAATTATGTTCTGATCAACATCAAAAAACATATGACACGTGCTACTAATATATGATTTTTTTTTCAATTTCAGTTACAACACACTAAGAGGCCCAATTACAGAAACGAAACACGTAACAAAATACCCTTAGGCTTAAGTAAATTACATAGATTAATTGTGACCTCACCGGGAATCGAAACCGGAACCCTCGGTGTCATGCCCACTGGGCTACGAGGGCCGCCAAATATATGGAAAATAGTTTTCTTGTTAACTTCCAAACTGCTAATTTTTCTAAATTTTCTTATGTAATTTTAAGAAAGGCATTTTACATTAAATTTAAAACAAAACAGTAACAACACTTTATTTTCACTAATTGCTATTTATAATATAAATTTTTCTACGCTGGCACATTACGTTTATTAATATTAGTAATACAGTTTAAAAATTAAATTCACTGTCGATGTTTTTACAATAACAGTTAGATAACTTGTTTCAAGGTCACTTAATAAGAAAACTAATAAAATTACCGTAATTTTCATAAAGAGTATTTTCCTTTCAAGAATTTTAAGTAGGTACTGCACAAAAATATGAGGGCTTGCGCAATCACTCAGTATGCTCGGAACCTATACAAATAAAGTCATAGATGAAATAACAGAGGCAAGTATTTATCCTTGATGAAAATTAAATGAATAGTTTTTTTCACGAAGACTTATAAATGATGCTAAGTAATGATCATGAGTTATGTTCATTAGTCATCGCTGTATTCTATTTTAATACTGGGAGTGGGGTTATTCAAAATAATCTGACATCTGTCATTTTGATAAATATATGTGTATTATGCAATTTCAACCTACAGTTGTTCATTGTTTTATTTTATAGTTTGTACAGTTAATTGCACTTATATGTGTATTTTAAAAATAGTCAACCAAATCGATTGTTGGTAATACGCGATTGAAGAAATATAGAAGGCGTGTTCAAAAGCAAAGCAGTGAGGGCCCGCCCAACGTGCGTTCTTGAACGCTGTCATTAGATAGACCAAAGATTTTGCGTATAATGCAAATTGCGTACGGAAATCACAAACAAAATTTCTTAAACGTAATAAAGTTATATTACTTACTCGGATATGATGCGGATTGCAAAATTAACTTGTATTTTGATGACAATTAAGGTATTTTAGGTAGATAACGCGGTGGGCCGCCGGTCACGACGCGTCAGTAAGACCATAGAAATATATTTCATTGACGAGCGGCTACAATAACACAACGATATACTGATGTTTTTTTTAAACAGATTTTAAAAATATATAGGTAGGTACATTATTTGTTTTCTAATATTGCTTACAATTATAACTGAGATTAAATATGGAATTTAAAAATATGCATTTACAAAAATCTTTTTAACCAAAAAAGATTAACAAATGAAACTTAATAAATTAATCATAAATGATTTACACATTATTTTATATAAAAGGTATATAAAAACATTGAAGTACACGAAAAAACTCCAGGCAGGGGAAAATTACATGGATATATAGTGCCTTCACCAGGAATCGAACAGGACAGTCTAATAAAGTAATCTCATCGCCTTCTGACATTTTCCGTCCACTGATGGCAGTGGACGGAAAATGCCTCACCCCAGGGTTTCAGGGCGGCTTGTCTGCCTTTTGGTTTCTTTCGGATACTACTGGATGACTGCATTTGTCCGCTCTTCGAGTGATGAAATCATTGTTGTTTTATTTTATTGGCGCTTTCTGTTATATCGACTGATAGTATGCTCCCTATATGTCTATAGAGGTATTCCTGACATGATATGTTTTATATTTTGTTTTATTGATTTTTATGATTTGTTATTCTCTTTTTTTGTATATCTCTGCATTTGATTACATTATGTTATTTTTTCTTCTCTTTTCGTTTTCTAATATTATTTTTTGCATTGTATCATTTATATTTTGTTATTTGTGATGTTATTTGCATGCTTCCATATTATATTAATAATTAAATAATTATTTCAATAGTGCACTTCAGACACAGTGAAGTGGTTTGGGTGGTTTCCTCGCCGCGCCGCGCTTTTGCTTATTTGGATGAAAGAGTAGGGACGACACGGGAGCTCTTGCTCGTAGACAGGCCATGGATCTGCGGTGGGTCAGTGGAGAGGGTTGAGACAAACGAAATAAACTTGCCAGTTTTTTTAATAATCGCGAACAGGGACAAGGCTTATATAATCAATATCTGGTTAGTGAAATCCTAACGTAGACCGATGCCTTCTCATTTTGTTTTATTTCTAACTCCAAATCGAGTGTGAGTCGAATCATGTTTCCTACATAAAAAACTTTAATGGATTTGGGTTGAAAAGTAACCTCCAACCTAGCTATTTAGTTTTTTTTCCTCATATTTAGAAAAGTCTAAAAAAACAATCAAATAAATTATATCGCAATAAACCTCACACACTAATAAAGATAACGGGCAATAAATATTAGTACAAAATCGGCTACAAAATTACAAGTTACGAAGATCCCTAACGTTCGATGGAGCACCCAACCACCACCAACACCACAAACAAAAATAACTGAAAGATGACACGCGCGCCTTTTCACTCGACAATATTCAAAATAAGTTAATTTAACAAATTTTCGTGTTGTCGCGAGCCACCCCCTGTCTCAAGGCTTCCTACATTTCCCCGAAAGGATCCCGTCTCCTACATCTGGGATCCCTTCACAGGTATATCGCTGTATGGGTATCCGAACTCTCCATTTTGTATTGCAAGCAGTAATGCTCACAGGTACATATATCTTTGGCGAGTATGTATGAAGTGTTAGGAGAGGATTCGCACTCGTCCGAAGGTATGCTCGAGTCAGCATGTGGCGCGTATTGTGCGAGTGTCGCGTATGTTAGATGTATGCAGCAGGGGATGGAATGAATGGATACCGGGCGCAAACGATACTCACGATTGAACGATGCTATTTATATATGGTGCTGCGCACAGAAATATAACTTGCGTATGCTACGGCGGCCGGCGACAGAGTGGTGGTACCTGTAGGCGACCGGGACCGGGATAGCCGCATTGAGCCCTGATTGTTGGGTGTAGATTTGGAAAGTATGGCTAGACACGCGATGGCTCTCAACGCCACATACCCAGTAAGAAATATCACTCAAACCAAACTACAGTGTCAGCAGAACACATCCCCATCCTGTGCATTACTCTGTGTTTTTGGACGTCCATTTGTCGAGAGTGTACGTAATCTATATTAAATGATACAATGACTTGAAGCTTTTATTAATTTTAGGCTAATGCTAATGCTTTGCAATTGTGATGTTAAGTATCAAATAGTGACATCTTTTTAATTTTTGAGACAAAATGAGCTACGAATATAGTTTTGTCGAATAAAAAACTTATGTTAAGTCAATGAAATCATAAATTTACATGTCTTTATGAATTGTATAGACATATTTATTATACAAACCTTACATATTTGGCCAACTTTTCAAAGATTGTCCAAAACTATGAGAACTAACTTAACGTCCCATTTAAAGTCGGATTTTTGTTTAAAAATACACATTTCTTAGTAACTACATAACTTATAATCGATATTATATTTATTTAAAAAAAAATTTACACTCCTTACACGATTTTTATAGAAATAGTTTTAATTTTTTAATTTTTAAGTTTTTTATTTATCAATAATATAATCAGATAATAATACTCCCATGTTTGAAAATGTTATAAATTTTATTGAAATATAATATAGTAGTAATTTTTAAATATTAAAAAATATATAAATTCTATTTAAAATAATCATATACGTTGACATAAATCGGTGTAGTTTTGTAATGTAAGGCACATTTCTCGACACAACAGTATCCTGCAGAAGAACTGTCATGTAATGTTAATTTGGTTTCGTCTACGATTTCTTCATTGCGTGTCTTCCAGATATTATCGGCGATTTTCCTCCAGCTTTCATGGTTTGTCCTTCTACTTGGAGTTCATCCTAATTCTCCATGAACCTCACCTTTCTGCATTGTAATTTTCTCTATCGAAAAGATTAAAGTGCGTAAAACATCCAATAATTGTATAATCAAATTGCTGTCGAGGGGACATTCACATCTAGCACCACATTACAAAGACTATATGTTTCTTTCACACGCCTGTTTGCACATATATATTATAAGGAATATGCGTATGCGAATGAGACTCGCCTATAATATCCAGGCCCCCTTTGGTGTTAGAAATATGTACGTTGCTGTGTAGGCATCGTGTTCTCTGTTAAAGGTTGCAAGCATTGTATTTAAATATAATTTGGAATTCATATCATAAGATCTTGGGGAGTGAGATATATACGGGGATTTCGGAATACCGGCCAACGTTGTACACTATTCAATCTTATATATATTTTTCTTCTGACGCTTTTCTGGTTAATGAACATTTGTGATCATTATTTAGATCGCAGTGGCTGAAAATTATAGCACTTTTGCAGAGGTAGGGGTGAAATTTTTGTTATAATAGAACAAAACGTGGTGCATTTTTTAACAGATTTCTTAACTATCGATTTTTTTTCGACGATATTTTCTAGAATACGGTTTCTCTTCCGTATGCGTGCGCATATGTTTATTCAAATTGCTCTTTGCAGACCCCCTGTAGCTGCACAGACTACAGGGGTACGGCTTCTCTCCCGTATGCGTCAACAGATGTCGCTTTAAGCTGGACTTCGTGGTGCACTTGTGACTGCACACGTGGCACGGGAACGGTTTTTCCCCAGTGTGGACGAGCATGTGCGTCTTCAGGGTCAATTTGGCGGCGCAGGTGAAACTGCATACATCGCAAGCGAAGGGCTTCTCTCCAGAATGGGAAAGAGCGTGTTTTTTTAAGGTTTGTTGTGACCTGAATGTTTTAGTACATTTCTGACAACCGAAAGCTTTTTCTTCTGTGTGAGATTGCAAATGTTTTTTTAAAATTGTATTAGTGAAGCAGCTGTACGCACATTTGTGACAAGAAAACGCTTTCTCTCCGGAATGTGTAAACATATGTAATTTCAACGCTGATTTGTAAGCGCACGCAAATTGGCATTCATTACATGAAAAAGGTTTATCTCTGGTGTGTACAAGGGTATGCATATTGAGGTTGTGTTTCGTAGCACACATATAGCTGCAAACAGAACACAAATACGGTTTTTGCCCAGTGTGATTGAACAAATGCGCTCTGAGGCCTGATCTGCTTAAATATTTTTTCCCACATTCGTGACAACAGAACGGCTTTTCACCCGTATGACTATATATGTGTTTTCTTAAACTGCTGTTTCTATCGCAAGAAAAATTACATTCGCTACACGAGAGTATTTTGCTTTTAATATGAACGTGTTTTTTTAAAAGTGTCTTTTCTTTGGTGTGTATTAGCGAGTGTTTTGTTAATCTGAATTTTTGTGCGCATGTATACGTGCATTCTTCACAGGAGTATGGTCTTTCCCCTGTATGCGTTAGCAAATGTTTCTTTAGACTGTCTTTTCTGGCGGTCTTGTAGCTACACACGTCGCATATGAAGGGTTTGGCACCCGTGTGAAAGAAGACATGGCCTTTTAAACCTTGCAGACTTAAAAATGTTTTATTGCATTCATTACATGATAGAAGTTTCTCTTCTTTATGCTTTGGCGTTTGTTTCATGTCACTTTTTGGTATTTTATTCGTGATTTTGATATCTTTTGTTTTTTCCCTATTATGTGCAAGCATATGTTCTATCAGTTTAGTTTTGTCTAAACACATATAGCTGCATTTATTACATGCAAGAAGTTTTCTATTGTTAGTTTCATTTGGATCTTTTCTTTTAGTTTGTGTCGACTGTTTTTCCATGTGTGTACGTATTACATGCATTTTTAAACTAGATTTCGTAGCGCTTTTTAAATTGCAACAGTCATATAATAATGATTTGTTAGCGGCGTGAATTATCATATGTAGTTTTAATTTTTTTTCATCTATCGAAATATAACTGCATTCTTCACAAGAAAAGAGTTTATTATGCGTATGAGTTAACGCATGTTTTTTTAAATATCTACTATCAGAAAATGTTTGAGAGCATTCTTTACACACGAAAGGTTTGACTCCTGTATGAATATTGGAATGCCTTTTTAAAGACGATTTTGTAGTACAAGAAAAATTACATACATCACAGCAAAATGGTTTTTCTCCAGTATGTGTAAGAACATGTGATTTTAAAGTACTTATTGCTGCACAAATAAATCCGCATATCTCACATTTGAATCTCTTTCCTTCGGTGTGAATACGTAAATGTTTGTGGTACAGATAAAAGCTCGCGCACACATAACTGCATAGTTCACAAGAGAATGTACTATCTTCAGAATTTTTCGATGAGTAATCTTTAAAGATGTTTTTTTTGGTACTATGAGGTAAAGTTTGCGGTATTTTTTGCTCGTTATATTCTTCTTCTGCGGGTGTTGTGTCTTGTGATGCGAAGGACTCGATGTCAATGCAATATTCTGAAAACAATTGCAGAGAAAGTTAAAAAAGGATTTCAGTTATTGGTATTTTATAATTATTGCAATGGCAAGTATACTGATAAATTCTTACAATATTTTATATACGAGAGGTGAACAATTATGTCAATATTATATTTAAGTATTACAATTAATTATAAATTAGATGTTAATTCATATTTTTGTGTGTTGCAGTACATGTCATTTATGAAAGTGATTCAATCTTGTCCCGGTTTATACGTAGACTTTTACGCTAAGTTAAAGATGTCCGTTTGTAAAGTAAAAATCTAATCATCACTGGTACCAAATTGAATGCGCAATCACTTCGTGAATGACTTATTTAGATAAAAGTGTAGCTGATCACGAAGTATTAAACGATGCAATTTTTTTACAACATTCGGTGAATTATACTGCGCAACATAATATGTAATAAGTAATGACGGAGACGAATATTAGCAAATCCCCAATAATAATAATTTCGAATGTCGATCTGTAACCGTAACTATAATCCATTAGCAGGGGTAATTCTGTTTCAATATTTGTATGTAGCTGATCTCATTATTAAATAAAATGAAAACATTATTTCGTTTTCAACATTAGTATGATTTCAAATAATACACATAAAAGTTTATATTTTAAATTGATTAATATATAATTAACTACCTAATGGAATGTTGAAATTCAAACATAAAAATGCCGTCATTGTTGCTAGTTTCTTTATAAATATCAACTACGCTGTCGGTTTAAATTACGTACGTGATTTTGGGACAGTAAGCGCGCAGAACGTGATTTTCGTACCTTGACCCTGTATCTTGTATTAGAAATCGGACCATTGCACAGTACATTTGGTAATTTTTAAAATGCTTTTGCATGCATGAAATCGATTAATCTGGATTTTTTCACCATTTATTCCGGCTAATCGGGAGTCTACTATATCATCTTTTCGTTCTCGTCCCTATAAACACGTTTTGGTACCTTGAAGAGTGGGACCTTTACAATGCATGTCATACGCTTTTGTGTTGAGGATGTAAGAATTGTGAAATGTGTTGAAAGACGTACCAACATCGTGAGCATCGTCCGATATGTTACACGCTTCCTCTTTAACGTCGATAAACAATATGTCTACTTCCTGACACGGTTCAGCTTGGTTCCCTCCTACTGACTTGGTGGGAAACACATTTTGTTCCATGTTTTTATTGCAGAGATTGTTTATATGAATGTTATCGTTGTCATTCGAAATTCTCTGTTCTCTCTTCCTGAAAATGTTAGTAATACATTAATAAAGTCTAGGGCCAGCGGGACACTCCGCTAATCTTCCGCCATACTTCCGTCGCGTCAAATCGGCAAAGCGAACGGTTCGACCGATCGTCCGCGTAGTGTGTTTGATGAGCGTTATAATATATGAAAATAAATGTACCGGCGTTTCCCCGCGGAAAATTGGCGTTGTGTTGCGCTGGCTTAATAACCTAAAAGATAGACCCAAACATAAAAATAAAATTATCATTTTGGTGTAGAGCAAATATTTATATAATGGTAAAAGAACAAATTTAAAAGTAAAATGTATCGAAAAACATAATACAATATTTGACAAACAATCAGGAGGAATAGATAGAGCGATAACATTGAGAAACTTCAATTCTCTTTTGTGTAAATGTGAATTATGCAATACAAATCACTATTGACATCAGCTACTCGGGTTTCAAGGTTATATGTTTTACAGTTTAATGTATCCGTTAAAGCCCGTATTACATAAATATTGATGTAAACGAAAAAAAAAACTGTAACTTACTCAGTTATTGTGAAGAAATATTGTATTTATGTTGGTTGTAGCGAGATTTTGATAAAAACGTGTCGCGTTGACAGCTACACTACACGTCAGCGCGCTATAACCATAGAGAAATGTGTAATCCATAGATTATATAACATGATAGCGACTAGATGCCAGATGTTGACCAAGACCGTTACCGCCTGCTTGAGATAAGTTAAAAATATATGGAGCGCAATATAATATATATTTGGTTAAATAATATCTATACATTTTTTTAAGTTTTGATGATGCGCAGTGTTTTTTTAACACAACTACCGTTTATGATGAGTTAATAATAGTACGATAGCAATGTATGTTGGATAAACAATTTAATCGTATAATGAATTGTATAAGGAGGAAGTTATATAATTATATATTGTGCATAAAACTTATTTGTGTGTATGTATTTACTTGTATGTACGGTTGCACCGCCTAGGTAATCCAAATAGCTCTGTTTTAATACTCGCACACTATACATATATAAAAAACAAATCTACTTATCTTCTATTTTATAGTGTGCCTTTATACTTAATCTAGTATTTATTGTATCTATTTATCTTTTGATATTGTTTTTTTTGTATATTTTTTCTTATTTACTTAGATAGCTATTGTATTTTGATACTTTGTAATGTTGATAGAATTATAAGAGAACAAAATTAGGACTGTTTTTCGTACATTTTAGACATGATTTAAAAAGTAAAGCAAATTGAAAAAAAAATTGATCTGTAAAACGTCATATATCCTCGAAAAATAAAAAAAAATGTTACACCTTTCCTCTCGCTTTTCTGCAATCTGTGGCAGTGATTTTGTGAAAAAGGACGGAAATGCGTAACAGGAAATAAGACGCCGGGGAAGCGCGCGCAACTACATTTGACCAATGGAAAAATATCATCGTTTATAAACCGTCCATGCAAACATGTCCAGCAAGTGCCATCACAGCGATGACGCATACTTCCAACAGCCAGCCCTTCTGATTTTGTACATATGTTACGTGGCTGGTGTCGAGCGTGTGGATGTTGTAACTTTGATATATTTTGGCTTATATCTTCGAAACTATCCAATTAAAACTTTTTTTACATTAATGTAAACAATAACTACCCTTAATAATGATTTACATTCTCAAATTTTACGTGATTTATGTGATTATTTTTAAATATTTACTCAAAGTTTTCATACAATATGTATGGTGGTACACTACCGCCATCTATGAAAATAAATAAAAACATAATTTGTAAACAAAATGCGTATGTAGATATATATACGGTACCTATTAGTGCGGCAAAATTAAATAATAAATAAATGCACATACATTATCTTTACTTGTATTTACTAATTAATAAATATATAGGTATAAGATTTTGTAAATTTTGATGTTAATTTCTGTTGTTGCTCTATTGATATTTTTAATTGTGAGATGTCAAATGTTATACATCATATGCGACTACTGTAAGACTCGGTCATTTTGTTTTCTATAATTACATTAAAAACATCTCTACAATGAGTCCTACCCAAAAAATATTCAATAATGAATTTAATATCATCGTATTAGGTTTTTGTAGATTCAAATTTTTAGAAGCCATTCTCTCAAATCTTTGTTTTTTGGGTTGGACGCTTTCAGCATAACTGTGTCCAATTAGGCCACATGACCTGTGAATGGGTAAAAGTGATAAAATAAATAAAGATTATCGAATTTAATTTAAAATTATATTTCTTGCTCAAATATGATTTAAAAATACATTCTTTAAAAAAAACTTTGTAAATCTCGTAAATCTAGAATAAAAAATGCAAGTCGCACAATAATTGAAATGTAAGATTAATACGAAATAAAGTAATATAAAATACTACTGAATTGAAGAAATGTTCAAATCCATCTCAAATGGAACAATTTAACACTGGCTTTTATTTCAGTTTTGAATACATCTTATGCGTTTTTGAAGTTATAATTTTTAATCTTGTAATTATTACTTGTTGTCGCCACTGCGACTACCACTACGACACTGTTGACTACCATCCATCTCTTTGGCGCGGTGAACATGGATCAGTAATTTACGGATATCTTTTTAGCTATCAGTTCTTGTGGCTGGTTCGTTTCGTGCTTCCTCGCGTTCTAACAATTTGGCGTTTCATTGTAGTTTGGCGGTTGTCCTGTGAGAAGTGACGCGCTGTTTGTATATCAAAGAAGTAAAACGCGCGTACATAAGAAGACGCACACAATTTTTTTCTATTATATTAGATGCTAAAAAAATGTTGAATTTTCGACTATTTTCATATTTCTCTTTTTCAATCGTGAAAACGGTTTATCCTCGGTATGTGTGCGCATATGATTATTCAAATTGCTTTTTGCACTCCCCCTGTAGCTGCATAGACTACAAGCATAGGGTTTCTCTCCACTATGAGTCAGCATGTGCCTCTTCAAACTTGATTTGGTGGTGGACCTGTGACTGCACTCATAACATGAAAAGGGTTTCTCTCCCGTATGAGTTAGCATGTGAATCCGTACAGCTTGTTGAGATCTGAACGCCTTATTGCACTCACCGCAAGAATACGGCTTGTTGTCTGTATGCGTGAGGAGGTGCTGCTTCAACAAGGTGTTGCTACAACAGGCATAGCTACATATGTCACACGAAAAGGGATTTTCTCCGGTGTGAGAGAACATATGCAGCTTTAAAGAAGTTTTATACTGACAAGTGAAACTACAATCGTCACAAGAGAACGGTTTGGTTCCCGTATGAGTAAGTGAATGTTTATCGAGGACGTGTTTTGTAGCGCACATGTAACTGCATACAGAGCATAAAAATGGCATATCTCCTAAATGGGTGAGCATGTGAGCCGACAGTCCAGGTTTTGTGCTATATTTTTTTTCGCAGTGGTCACAAGAGAATTGTTTCGAGCTAATTTTAGTGCATTTATGTTTTTTCAACTCGCTCTTTTCAGTACAAGTGTACATGCAGTGGTCACAGGACAGCAGGTCGACTTGCGTTTGGGTGTGAACGAGTTTTTTTGAGCGTACAAGCGTCTCATGAGGTAATATTTTAGACGACATTTCTTCTTCGTGGGTTAATAAATGTTTATTGAGCTTGTATTTTTGCGAACAGGAATACGTGCAATGGTCACACCAGTAAGGTCTTTGTCCCGTGTGCGTTAAGACGTGCTTCTTAAGAGTGTCTTTTCTTGAGCTCTTGTAATCGCATTTATTACATAGGAACGGTCGCACTCCGGTGTGGGAAAACGCATGCGATTTTAGTCCTTGTGTGCTTAAAAATGTTTTGCTGCAGTTGTTACATTTGTAGGGTTTGTCTCCAGTGTGGGAGAGCACGTGCGATTTGAGCGAGCTGAGAGAAGAGCACGTTTTACAGCATATTCCACATTTAAACTTTTTCGGCAGCGAGTGTTTCCGCATATGTTTATTTAAAATATGTGAGCTGGCGCAAACATAGCTGCATACTTCACATAAATACGTTTTCTCCTCTCCATCTGTTGCTAGAGAACAAACATGATTTTTTACGCTCTGTTGAGAGGTGAAGGTTTTTTCGCAAGAGAACAGATTGTCATAAAACTCTTTTTGAAAAGTTTTTTTGATATTGCATATTTCACCGCGTTCTACGTCTGCGGGACTTCCGCGAAGACGGTTGATTGATTCGTCTGTGGAATCAGATGAGAGTGAAATGCTCGTGTCCTCAGATAGCGGGTCGTCTTCAATCTCAAGAAAATATCCTGTAACCAATTGAAGTCTTTGTAAATAAACATTCACTTAAAAACAATCTCACCATTTTATGGAATTTGAGATTTAAGGGATGATACCATCCTGGGAGGGTAAAATTTAGGTAGAGGGGGTGATTTTTTTTTTTTTACTGGCACTCATAAAAGTACATACTTTTAAACTATTTATATTATTTAATATTAACAAGTATATCGAGGGTAGAAAGCCAAAAGGGCGAGAGCGAAATAAAGTTCTGTTAATCTGATTTTGTTAATGTTTCCTTTAGTATTAAAGTGTTTCCACATTTTTTGATCTGAAACACATATGGAAATCGTTTAATAATAAAATAAATAATGACAAAGCATTCCATTCCTGTCCGGTAAAGTTCGAAATAATACCAAACGCCCTTTTGGCTCTACCCTCGATATAATCTTTTTTTCCCTCTCAAAAATTAGTTTGCATGTTATTTTTTTTTTGTTTATTTATTTTTTATTTTACATTTGTTTTAATATTAGCTACTAATTACTGCCACACTAGGTAAAACCTATTCTGTGGCAGGTATTCTCATTTAATAGTTATGTAATAGTAACAAATAACAATAGAAAAGAAGTATAAACGTAAAAAAGAAAGCAGAAACAATTAAGTAATATACACAATCATAAGAATACATAAATCTAAAAGAAAAGATAATATACATATAAAATTAAGATAAAAATTTAAATGTACAGAAAAATAAATATATTAGAGTATACTTGAAATTATATAAAGCAGATTTTGCCTATTTAGAGTTCAAGGGAGGATCACTCCTTCAGCATACCTTCTACCTGATATTTTTATAAAATTAGTAATACGGTGTTTAAAAGGTTTGTGTATTTTAATTTCTTTAGTTTCATTTGGTAACTTGTTACGGAGGAGTTCTCCGAAAAGAGACATAACGTTTTTTTTTTCATAAATTTTCCGATAAAATAGTGGTTAAATGTCTACATACATTGAAAAGTGCCAATTGAAAAAATATAATAAATGTGATGTTCTCGCTTTTCAGTAAACTTTGGGAGAACCTCGGAGGAATTCGTGGATCCAGAATATTCCGCTTCAAGATAATTAATTGACTTGTAACAATAGAGTTAACGCGACAATATTAATACGTTATTCAGATTTTAGCCCTTGCATGTTTAAAAATGTTTTGCTGCAGTTGTTACATTTGTAGGGTTTGTCTCCAGTGTGGGAGAACACGTGCGATTTGAGCGAGCTGAAAGAAGAACACATCTGCTCAGAGCTGTACACATCACGAATTGGCCGTAATGAGGTAAAGGAAAGATGAACATTGAACGTAGGTTCTGAAGAATAACGAGAAATAGAAATTGAAGAAATAGAAAATGCCAAGTAACAAGTGATATGCTAAAACTAGGGGGAAGAAACAAAGATCTAGAAGAAGGAAAGATGCATTAGATTGGCAAAACACGGAAGCGAAAATAGTATTTAAAAAGGAAGACAGTGATAATCTAAAAAACTATCGACTCATAAGTTTGCTTTCGCATCTATATAAATTGTTAACAAAGATCATGACGAATTGCTTAATAGTGAAATTTGATCACTGATTCTGCAAAAGTTTTGGAACCAGAGGCCACATTCAAACTCTGAGATTGCTCATAGAGAAAACAACAGAGTGTAATATACCTGCACACTTAGCTTTTATTGACTATCAATTTTTTTATTGAAAAGAATTTGATTCAGTTGAAAGGTTGGCAATCACCGAAGCACTCCAAAAGGCGAGAATAGATTCAAATTCAAAATTCAAATGTTTATTCAATGTTCAATGTTACAAATGTTTACAGTGTTTACAAAATTTAATGAAGCTTTTTTCATTGTTGTTGAGTGTCTTGGCAGCAAGTAAACACTAAATTGATTTGACGCCCTGCCTGCTACACTAGTAATTTACTGTATTATAGCAGACAGTGCTCTTCCAGTAGTATAATGTTCAAGAATATTTATTATTTATATAACATTTGTGAATAAATCTTATTGCCAATTAAAATTAAGTAATAGTAATAATTAAATGTTTACAATTTAATAATGGTGTTAATTAATTATATTATAGACAAAGGAAAAAAAATGATCTGAATAGGATATTAATAAAATAAAATAAAATAAAACAATTAAAAGTATTTAAAAAGATGACAGTAACAGTAAGACAGTAAGTGAAAAAAATGATCTGAATAGGATATTAATAAAATAAAATAAAATAAAACAATTAAAAGTATTTAAAAAGATGACAGTAACAGTAAGACAGTAAGTGAAAAAAATGATCTGAATAGGATATTAATAAAATAAAATAAAATAAAACAATTAAAAGTATTTAAAAAGATGACAGTAACAGTAAGACAGTAAGTGAAAAAAATGATCTGAATAGGATATTAATAAAATAAAATAAAATAAAACAATTAAAAGTATTTAAAAAGATGACAGTAACAGTAAGACAGTAAGTGACAGTAAATGTTCTTGTAGGAATAGTATATTTTAAATTTAGTTTATATGATGGCTTTTAATAGGTTTTGGGCATGCTTCCTTCCCTTTTCATGCAGCCAGAGTTTCACTTTAGAAGAAAAATACGCGAGACTATGGCTACATGTTTTAAGTTTAGTGTTAAGAGTATTGAATGTTTTTGGTGCTTGGAAGAGGTGAAATCTTTGTGAAAAAGTTTTTTTGAATTTTGGTACAAGATAGTTGCAGTTCACCTGTGCCCTTGTTGAATGTGAGTGAGTTATTTGTTGGTGATCTTGTTTGTGTCGGAAAAAATATTTTAAAGTGTTGAGTAAATATGTTTGATTGATGTCCAGGACGTGACATTCTCTGAAAAGTTCTTCTGAAGGAAAACGAAATGGCTTTTTAGATTCTAGATTCTATATATATATACGATTGGTAAACTTTATATATGAAAATGCAACTATGAGTGTTATAATTGACGACGACACTAGAACTGAGAAAATAAAAATAGAATAAGGTGTCCAACAAGGTGACAGATTAGCCATAGAAGATGTATTTAAGATCCTAAATTGGGATAAGAGGGGTGTGAAGATAGATGGCACTTACTTAAGATTTGCTGACGACATAGTAAGTGAGTAAAAACATCAAATAACTATGAATAACGATAAAAGAACTACACGAAGCTTTGAGCAAAGTTGGTCTCAAGATGAATATAAAGAAAACAAATAATTTGAGGCCAGAAAATAAAATCATCACAATCAATAACAATAATGAAAATTAGCCCTAAATAATGTCACTGGAGTCTAAAACAATGGGAACTACGCATTATCGCAATCTCTCGAATAGTTCACATGAATATAGAATCAACTACCTTATTCTCTAAAAAACTATAAAACCCTAGAAATATGGAGAAAATAATTGAACTAGTTTTCGTCGCATCGCAAAACCAATATAATTGTATTGCAAAAAGCCAGCCCGCGCAGCGAGATACTCATTTCTGACATTTCTGCGATTACACAGATAAAAGCGAACCGTGCGAGTTAACACGCGACAGACATCTGGCGCGAGTGAGTACTTTCGAGCGAAATTTAACAGAACGAACTAGCGATGGACAAAAAGTGCAGCGAAGATTCTAGTGACGTGAAATATTCTAGAAACAATTAGCGAACGGTGAATTAGTGAACGAGTTAGTGAACGAATTAGTGAACGAATTTAAGAACGGTTTTCCAATAAAATTTTTGTCCAGTGACTTTGCGTAATAAATGAAAGTTTAAATTGTTTTTAGTGATTCATTTGTCCCGAGACAATAACATAAAAAATGGAACTAAATAAATAATGAAATAAAACAAAAAGATACGTAAGGTAATGTGTTTTTTATATTTTGTAGACTAATGGAGACGTACTCTAATAAGGACGTAAAGATCTGCGGACGGACTTTTCGTTATTAAAAAGAAAATTATTTCAGAATCTGGTACGAAAAAAGTCGATTTTAGCCAAAATGTCAGAGGTAAACATTTTTTTTAACAAGGTCACCAGTGAGGCGGTTTGTAAAAAATGCGGGTGTTATAATCTATACACTGGTCCATTTATCGGTGAGATTTCGCTCGATGGAGAAAAGCGTTCTTTGCGGGGATTCAAGTCAAGGCAAATACGAGATGAGGGTTGAAAACAAAGAAACGGAGCATGGAACAGACCTCAAATAAGATCAAACCTATCTTGAGATGACCGGATGCGGGTAGGTATGACGCGGCGTGAGCGGTGGTCCAAAACCGAATTATAAGAGTAGATGCGGTCTCTTCAGCGGAAGAAAACTAACAAGTGCGGTATGCGGTAGAGTCCATACAATATATATCCTTATGACACTCCACAAAATAGTAAACAACAAACTAGACTCGCCCTCAATACTCTCGCAAATAGATATTAATATACCTGCCCGGTCTCTGAGATCCCAAACACTATTCCACACAAAGGTCTACAACACCAGCACAGGTTATTTTTCTCCTCTACCTAGAATGCTAAACCAGTACAACGAGGTCACGTCATGTAACCCCAACAACGACATATTTCACATGACACAACCTCAGTTTAAGAGAGAAATTATATCGCTCCTGACCGAAAATAGTTTGAGCGTGTAAGACGGATTCTTCGGAAATTAACCTAAACAAAAATTTTATAGCCACAAAGCGCGGGTACACATTGTGATGGTCGACATAGAGATAGATTTAATAAATTTAGAAAATCTTAAAATAATAATATTCAAAAAAGTCAAGTATGGACATCAAAAATATATTTCTTCTGTTTGGAATCGTTTAAAAGTAAAAGCCTGATATATTTCTTCTTAAGATTCTATGTATTACAAGAGGCTAACAAAATATTGAATATTCAGCTATACAAGTAATATTTCTTAGATCTTTATTATACCATAGATATAATTCTGTGTTAAATTAATATCGTTTGCCAATCCTAATAGACTCGACCTTGTGAGTAGGTGCGAACGAGCCTTTATTATTTATGAATCAGAACAGTAAGTCTCGCGTGTAGCGGGTGCTTAACTATTATTTTAACGAAACGGACCAATCACAGGCGCGCTTTGCCTTCGACGGGTTGAGCCGGAGGCGACCGTCCTGATGGCTGAATCCGGCCAATGGCGAGCGCCGGCGGTGAGGTCATCGCGCATAGGATGAGTCACTGCACTAGCGTGGATTTCAGAGGTATGGTGAAATCGTTACTATAAAAGGAGCGAACACGATATACTCAGCCCCCTTCAGTTCGAGACCAGACTTGCGAGCGGGAGCGCTGCCCAACAGACTACCGACGGAGCCCTGAGTTCCAGAACAGCATTTGCGGACGGAGTTGCTGCCCGGACGTATGGAGGAATCTACCATTCATCAGTACCAGAGAGGATCATACCGCCACTGTGTAACAGCTAAGGAACACATTTATATTATCTATCGATTAATTATTTTCACTATTGAAATGTATTTATTTTGGGAAGATTTAAAATCGGAGCAATAATGTATAATTAATATCACGATTTCTTGTGTGATCTTGGCTCAATTCGTACGGGAATATCTCCCAAACGAATATATTTTGATGCATGGGGATTTTCATACCATTTGTATTAACAATTGATTTTACGGAGCTCTATAAGCAGTGCGTAATAGATTCATAATATTGTCGACGCGTTATGTATTGCATAACCAGATATCAATCCAAATCGTACGAGAAATTCTTCCGAACGAATATATTTTAAAGTATGGGGATTTTCAAACTATTTTTACTAATAATTGAATACACGTAATTCTATAAGAAATGCTTAGTAGCCTTATAATAATTGTGTTGCATAAGTATTGCGCAATCCGGTCTTCAGCCAAGTCTTTATGATTTGAGTACCTCGGTACATCTGGCTTAACAAGTAGCTTCAGAATGACGAGTAAAGGACAGAATGGGGAGATCTAACTAAAGATTGGGGATATCTGGTTTGTGTTAGCCTAGCTGGCTGAGGGGTGGATGATTGCCGGCACTTGGGCGTGGAACCCGCACAAGCCCCTGCAGGGCCCCTTAAAGGCGGGGTCCTCCTTGTTGCTCGGGGTCGTCAATAAACCGACCACCTAACCTCATCTGGCGCAAACTACTTAAACCAACAAAAAGGTTCCCTATGTCTTTGGAAGGATTTCCATGCTTGAATGCTGTAAAACCTTGATAGAAAACGTTAACTTCTATTTCGTCCTCTGTAAGAAAGACAGGGCCAGAATAAATATAAAAATCATTCACTCATATGGAATAGCTGGGATATTGTAAATATGTTACTAACACTCTAATATTTGTCCAAAGTAAATGTTGCAAGATGCAGAATCGTGGGACGCCGCTCTGAAAAGGCATAATGAGATTGCACAATAATTTGTAACATCGCTGACTATGCCCGCAAAGGAGGCTAATGTCGTCATCAATTCGTACCAAAAGAGTACATGATTCTTCAAACACCGGCCTAAAAGAAAGGCGCCTCAAGACAACACACATCATCAGAAACTCGTACCAAAAGAGTACGTACATCTCAATCATAAGCCTAAAAGAGAGGCGTCACAGGATCACATCTCGTAAAGAAGAGATAGAGTCTCGGGATGCAGTAAGTTCCGGAGGAACAAGGGGGGCCGTTTAGTCACTTAGGAAGTCGGCCACCGGGTTTAGGCGGGCGCGGAGCCTCAACCCCTCTCAGCAGAGATGCTGAGGGTTTAAAAAACCAAAATTAGCATTCAAAGAAACTATTATTTCATATAAACTCACGGGCTGTTGTAGAATCCTTTCGAATAAACCATCCCCGAGACCTTATCTACTTATTTATAAAGAAGTTCCGCTTCAAAAATGTCGTATTTCGTAAATAGCAAATATATGTATTATTTTCCCACGGAATTAATATGAACAGGTTCATGCACGTATCAGACGGAACCATTCAAGGTAAGAATATGTTAATACAAAGTGTTAATAATTATTAATTTCAGTGTTATTTAATATGTGTGAATTTTTCCCTTTGCGCCGTTCGAACGATTTTACTGGTTTGTCTCAAATCGAAAATGTTTTATTTCTAATACATGAATTCTTTCTAGTGTACGTATTTTTATTGTAACATAAATGTATAGATTATTAGGTTCGTTAGATGTTTTTATTACATAATATTATGCAATTGTTTCCACACTGCTCCTATAAAAGAATTTGAAGTTATTACACACATTTTTTTTGTTGTTAAATTTATGAATTATGCCACTCTATAAGGCTACGCCTGTCCCAGAGTGGCAGTGTTATAGAACACAATTTTAATATTTTTTTAAATTCGTCAGTAATATTTATTTTCATAAGGTAGTAATTATGTATCTACAAAGTATCAAGTGCAGATATTTGGAGGTAAGCCAGTGTTTGCTAAAGCTTTTATTATATTTATTGAGGATATTCTGATTTTCGGGAAGTCTGTTTTAAATATGTTAAATATTTTAGGCCCTATGTATGAGTAATTTTTCTGTCCATGTGTTGTCTTAGTTTTTGGTATTTTGTCAAGGTTTCGTAATGCTTGTCTAGTATTATGTGAATGCGAGTTACTGGTTGCTGTTAGGTGGTTTGTGTTTTTGATGTAGAAGATGAGGGTAGACCTTATGAACAGCTGTCTAACGTCCAGTACATTAAATTCTCTGAATAGTCTGTCTGATTGGTATATAAACGGTTTCTTATTAATGACTCGGAGCAAAGTTTTTTGTGCCGTTATAGCTGGTTTTAATGTGGTTTTGTAAGTACCTCCCCAACTTGGAATCGCATAGTTCAAAAAGGACTGGGCAAGAGCATAATATATAGTTTTGAGTTGCTGTTTATTAAAAATATTACGTATGGATTTAAATAGATAAATGAGTTTTAGAAGTTTTCCCGATAATAGTTCAATGTGAAGTTTCCAGTTTAGGTGCCTGTCTATTATGATTCCCAAGTATTTCACGCTATCTGCATTTTCCAAGGGGGTGCAACCACAGTTTTGGTGTTGGCAATCATGCATAGTCAATTTTAAATCGCTAGATGACTGCCCTCTTTTATCGATGCTGAATGTCAAATACTTAGTTTTTTTGAGATTGACTGTTAGTAAATTATTTTCCAGCCAGTGTTTTACTATGTTGCTACCCAGTTCAGCTGCTCTATGTTCTATGTCTATGTTCACAGTAATTCGACTTGTCGTTCTGTGTAGCAGATATTTTGGTTTGTAACTAGCCTATATTTATAGTACGTCATATATATAGTACGACAAAACAGTCCTATATTTATAGTACGGTTTTTGTCATTTTGTTATATCGAAGCGAATAAATTTTTCATAATCGATATAGGTAACTGTAATGATTTTTCAAGTTTTGCAAAAAATAATACAAAATTTAATATTGCATATCTCCATAAATATTTACATTAATTAGGTCATGGTTACTTGAACATTTTCAACTCATCATCAAGCTGGAAATCTACCTGTAAGTTTTTGCTATTAGCTGTGAGACATCCTATATATTGAAATACGCATTGATATTTGAACAATAACACAATAAATTTTTTCGCCAACCCAATAAAAGAATATTTTATTTGTTACCGTATCATTATTTCCAGTTCATTTAGAATTCTCAACATATCCTGTATACGCTATAATAAATCTCTAGTTGTCATCTATACAAGCGATCGCTCGAGTCGACACGCTTAAGGGAGGCTTGCCAAATTTAGTAAAACCTTCGGGACACCTCCCCATTAATCAATCAAAGTTAACCTACACATCTATATTTAGTTATTTTGCTACAATATTGTTTCAGAGGTATACAGGTTAAAGAACTCCATAATCACACATATGGAAATAAAAACACTTGTTTTTTAAGTTCTACCTTTTTAATTTTATGTTACATGTTTCGAATTATGAGGGCATTATCAATCTAAATATTTTACATTCAACAATTTCTATTTATATGAAAAGTATTGAAAATAGATACTATGTAATGTTAAGAATTTGTGTTTTTACATGATTCTAAGAAACAATTTTGTTCAAACACTAATGAAAGGTAAACATATAAGGAAGAGGATAGATTTACAATTTGATATAAATATGATATTCTTGGTAACACAAAAGCGGGGATTTCAAACAGCATTATTCTTGATAACAATTATGTTTGAGTACTAATGATTATTTTTCCAATGCGGGGATTCCAAATTGGCATCTCAGATGCTTTTCAACGATGGTGATTTGATGATGAAGAGAAAAATTTACGGCAGAATCCAATCTTAAAAAATATTTTTTTATTTACAGGTTATTTGAAAATGTAAATAAGAGGGGATCTATATATATTTACTTGTTCGTTTATTATGGTTTTATAATCAACTTCATGTTTGGTGATCTCTAGCTGTTGAAACAAATTTAATCTAAAACCTAAGTCTTGAAGTGCAATGAAATAGGCGCGATTGGTCATTTTTTTTTTTTTTTTTTGGTTTTTTTTTTTTTTGGTTGTTATCTATCAAACGTTCAGCGAATTGAGAATCTACTTTACCTTTCTGCTACGATTTTTGTATATTCCAAGAACCTTCTTTCATTATTTCTACCCTTTGTCCTATGTAAACCAGTACTTATCATATAAACATAAGTTGTTGAATTTAAAAAAATATATATTAATAATGCTCTCATAAGGCGAAACGCATCTCAGAAAATTTAAAATGTTGAACTTAAAAAACAAGTGTTTTTATTTCCATATGCAAAATATTGCTTCTGTTCAAACAAATCGATCATTCACATTAATAAAATGTGAACAGAATTTTTCGCTATGAACACATAAAAAACAAGAATAATTGTAATACTCTTGTTTCGGGATGAGGTTGCTTTGAGTAAAGACTTTGTTCTCGTAAGTATTTATTTGGGTATCAATAACGGTTTAGACAATCGTTTATACAGTAAGGTGCGGTCGGAATAACAATGGTAGTAAAAGAGAGTGACTCGACATTCCCGCGCCTTTTTATACATTCTCTCTCTCTGTCATGCAGTCTCTTTCTGGCGTCGCGACATACGTTCCTCAGATCTATTACAATAATGATCAAATTTTGATCACTCGAACACAAAGTGAATATCATTATACCAAAGCTTTCTAGTTAAAAAATGATTGGCCCATATATCTTGGAAAAATTATCGATTATATGGAGTGATCTTTTGGGTTCTAATAAAGGCCTTTATCAAATTAGCTTGTTAGTGTAGTGATCATGATGCTTGTCTAGTCTTGGTGGTTGGTGGTTCGAGCCCCATTTCAGAACATCAGTCAGTTATTCCTATTATCATAGTTAAGAGAGTTTGGCTCATTTTAAAAATAGAAAGAATATCTAAGATAATTATAATATAATGAAAGAATTCTATTAATGATTTAAAAAAAGTTTAACCAAACTAAATAATACAGTAACAAAAGAGTTAAATAAACCAAGCATGCGTAACGCACGCATCTCTCAACTTATTTCCATGACACAGTTTCTATCGGCAAGTCTTCTTACTCGTCTCATTTAATTGTAATAAGTAAGCATTTTATTTAAACTTCTACTAAATCTACAACAATAAGAATATGAATTCATGTATTATATTCTTACGTCTGCAGACCGATTTCAAAAGGCAGAACTCAATTTAAAAGTAATAAAGTGAAGAGATTGTTTAAAAAGTTTTCATCCCTTACTTAGAAGCCAAAGTTGAAATCCTTAGAAAATGAAAATTTGTCTAGTGATTTCTCCAAAAGTTTGTTCAAAATTTTACCGTCCTCTGTACAAAAGAAAACGCCTTCCGTCTTCAGGCTGTTTTCTGGAAAATCAAAAGAAGTTGGTTTTGTTTCTCGTTAAATAATAACGAAACATGCTTCGGCGATGCTCCCTTCACTACCTCACGATAGAGATGAAGTTTCTTTTTTTAACCAACTTGTGATGTGCGCTGTAGTGAAATAAGTTATGGTTATAAAATTCAGTTAAACCTTGCCTTGGCACGGCCAATAAAACGTGATTTTTAAAGTTATATTTTAGCTAATGGATCAGCGAAATATTGAAAGAAAAATCAATGAATTAAAATAATAAAGCAAATCCTACTTCAAATTATTTTTTAATAATTCCGTAAAATTGGGAGGTACGTTAGATGTGTAATTGGGGTAAAAATTTAATGTAAGCTAAAAATATATTATTGATTTCACAGGGAAAATGAAAAAATGAATACCACCATAATTAATATACATGAACTAACTTTTTTTTATATTTTATTTTTATTTTTTTGGTAGACATTTTTTTGGTAGACAACCCCGTATCACGACTGGTTCTAACACTATTTATTTGTTTAAAAAAATTCCTACAAGAATGTTAATTCTAAGACAATTATGAAAAGGTAAAACTAAAATACTCTCATAAATTATAATTTCTTAAATTAAGAAGTAAATCAGTCGCTTTTTATTATAAGAAGACGTTTTTACTTAAGCTATGTACTTTGGAACCATATTTTTTTAAGAAAACCACATCCATTGGAAAAAAAATTTTTTGTTTAGGACACAACATGTTAATTCTTAAATAAACAGTGGTTTAAAACAACGCATTGTTATCATATGTCTTGATTTCGAATTACAACAATAATAGCAACTAATGAGGCGCGGGCAGCCGAGTATAAGACGTCAATCAGCGCGCGGCTCAGACTATATGCAAGGGTCGCGCCACCAAACCACAAGGTCTTGACATTTATATTAATTAAATTAATTATATTCCGCGATTTTTCATGGATGTGCGGCTTGTTAATAATAATATTAATACCAGTTATTTTACTATCATTTAAGAAAATATAATTATCGTAATGAAAATGAAACAGCCAATTTTTTCGATAACGAGTTGAAATCATGGTTGCTTAAGGGTATTTTTTATTAGGTACTGAGGGTTAAAACCCACGGTTACTAGCCGTACTTGCCGAAACAGGGTTACGCCTTGGGACATAATTTCTCCATCGAAAATTTCAGTAACATTCTATTGTTCAACAATAACATTAACTTTCGTATACCTGTATTATTTTTGGAATATAAATTTTCGAGCAGGATATTTTAGTCTCTGGTCTTGAGCGCTTTGTAATGGCGTAACCATAAGTAATCAATTATTTAAGTGGCAACAAAAAAAGAATTTAACTACATTTAATTTTATTTTTAATCGATTTAATCTCCATCGTTATCTAGAACCGTTTGCCATCTTGTTGGTAGACTTTTAAGAAAAATATGCTTCTAGGTGTTTTTAAAGCGTCATTATCAAACCCTACCGGGTGCCCACTTCGATCGCTATCAGACAAGTCAAAATCACCATCGGAAAAATTTCTAAACCAAAGTTGGCACTTATTTAATTGCAATACGTCTCCATACACATTACAAATTTTCTTTGTTGCAATCGTTGCATTAACACCCGATAAAAAATGAAACAGCATGCGATGACGTAAATTTAGTTAGTTGATTGTCCGCCATTTTACAACAGAGTAATAAAAAAAATTAATTTAATTGTCAAAAGTTCTGGAAGAACAAGGTTCTAGAAAATTTCCGAAAGTTCTATAAGATTTTAAACTGAGTGGCGGAATATGTCGGTGTGTCTAGAAGATTTCTGTACATTCGATAAATATCTTGAAAGTTCTGGAAGGAGAATGTTCTAGAAGGTTCGCGAAAGTTCTATGACGATCCAAACAGTGTACTAAAAAACTACGCGTACGAAGCCGCGCGGGCACAGCTAGTTAATAAATATATAAGTAGATTAAAACAAATAATAAAATTTATTTTTTAAAATAAGCATTAACTGTTTTGTATGCATGCGTATCATTTATTGAATTGGGTAGAATAAGCATTATTTGTTTTGTATGAGTATTATTTTTAAAATTATGTAAGAATGCCTGTTATAGTAGTATACATAGACATTGAACTCTGCGATTAATTAATTTGGAAATCAAAGAGATGAAAGAATATCACTACCGTTATTGATGTTTCAATTTGTATATTAAGTTTTACCAATAATGTGTTTTTAATCATTAAAAATAATTGCCTTTTGCCACATCACTGCTTCTATTAAATCAGGAACTAACACCAATATATGTATTATGATTAAATTAGTGCTTATTTTAATGAAATGAGTAGATAAATATATAAACAATTCAAAAAACAATATACTCGTATGTACTGAAAAAGGATATTTTATTATATATTTATATTTAACGTACAGATTATCTTCATGACATTAATCACTTTGATATTAAATCCTAGTGTGACAATGAAGAACGATGTATGCATGCATATTTTATGATAATTAGGAAAATAACACGTTAATTAAAAATTCTCGCATTTAACATCCCTTTTGCGTGAACTACATTGGCTTCATTTTCCTCAAAGAGTCGAGTTTAAATTATGTTGATTAATGTACAAGGCGATACATAATATAGCGCCACTGTATCTTAAAGAGCTTTGCATCCCGGACGACTTAAATAGTAGACCCCAAACTCTGAGGTAGGCCACTACTTCAGCTGCAGGAAGAGTTGTAGAACCGACCATCCACTGCCAGGAGACTAAGTTTAGTGAACGGGCATTTGCGGTGGCATGCCCAAAGGCGTGAAACTTTACCTCCGTAGTACGGAACAGTGCATCAGAAAGTGTTTAACCCTAGATTGATAACCTACGTCGCAGAGGCGCCCAACGAAAAGTAATATCGCTGTCTTTTTTTATCCGTTGCGCGTACGCATTTTTCCTATTCAGCCAACTCAGTCGCACTCTCGATCGGTGGCTGTGTATGTGCGGTGAGTCATTAAAGGTTGATGCGCTCGAGAGGCGTATGGTTATCTTTTGAGTAACTTTTAGCACAGTTTCAATCTTATAGTATTTTTTATTTTATGGCACTTAGAACAAACTTTATTTTGTTATCGGGACACATTTATGTTCTGATCATCATGGCACGTAGGATACCCTTGGATAAATATGAAATAAAAATATTATTAGGCATACAAGAGGAGGCTGATGCTGGTGATGCTCAGCAGACTGATAGTGAATTGGAAGATCATCAAAGCGAGGACAATGTGCAAAGTGACATTGAAGAGGAATTTTTGGATATTATTCCTGTAGATGTACAAAGTTCTTCTGATTATGAAGAGAAATCGTCCTGAAATAGTGATGTTTTGTAACCAGACTAAAGGTGGAGTAGACACATTACAATGTTTCCCAGATCCTCTTCTTTCTTTAATTCCTCTAATATTTTATCTTTTCTAATTATTCTCCTCAAAGACAGTTTTATCTTTTCTTATTATTTTTTTATTATTCTCCTCAAAGACAGCCTGTAACAACCACTATAAAATAATCTGAAAGCATACGTTTAGTTGAAATTATGCCCGGTGTCACCTGTAGGTGACACCAATGTTTACGCCAGCATACGATGCACGTGAACTCATATTGCTTGTAGTATTTATAACCATAAAGTAAGAAGAAGATTTCCAGAACTGAAATCAATAAGAATATCTTAAGTAATTACATTATCGGCCTTTTTACAGCTTCATGAAATCTAGGCGAACGCACTTTTTCACAAACCTCACGGAGCACCTGATACATCTCTCATTTAAACAGTTAATGTGTCCATCAGGGTTGCCGGAAAAAAATTCAACAAAGAACAATATATATTCATTTCAAAAATGCTAAACATATTTTAAATGCGTAATTCAATACGTAGTAAAAAATCGCCAAAGTTGCTGCACCTGGAGGTGACACTGGGAATTGATGGGTTAATATGATCAAATGAATTCTACACTGTCCTGTTTTCGCAAAACTAACAGATGGCCAGTGACTATATCTTATGGCATATTGAATATGATTTTTGTTAATTCATATGTTCTATATTGAAAAAACTGACCGATCAATTGACTGCACCGTGGATGAACCAAAGATTAGACGCCCCAAATTTGCCAAAACATGCAAGAAATAAAATTGAAAATATTATTTCCTACCTGCTGAAGCAAGTCCAGGTAATAATGACCTTGAACCTCTGGCTAAAAAATCGCTAATATTGTAATCTTTGTGCAAGTAAAAAAAAGAGAATGTATAAGATGACTTGCGTGAAGTTCAAAAAGACTTTCTGTGGCGAGCACAAGAATGATGTGTGTCATAAATGTCATCATATTGTGTTATAATTATAAGAAGAGATAACAGTTGATTTTTATATATTTTTTTATGTGTTTTAGCTTTTATGCAACGACTTGATATTTTTTATTATTTTTCGAGGTATGTTAAAAAGTGATAATAATTACCAAAAATAAAAAAGGGGTGAATAAAAACATTGTTTCATTTAGAAATTAGTAATGAAACTTTATTATTAAGCATAAAAAATCTATTAAAAAATAAATAACATTCAAAAGTATGTATCGAGAATTGTGCGCCTCTGAGGCGTATGGTTAACTTCAGTGCTATTCCCAAGAAGGTTATTATTCTAGTTTTAAAAAAATAATTAGAACGCACTTTTTTTTAAAAATAATTTCCAATAAATTAATAGAACCAAACAATTTTAGTATAAAGCGCCCTTGAGGTGATTTTTTTTAGGAAAATGGCGCTATAGAAATTATCCATTTTTAATATTTATTATTAATGGGGGGAAAATCTTGGATGGCAGCCCACTTGTTTGTAACAATAACGGATCGGACAGTTGCTTTTAGCATTAAAAAATACCAACCACGGCGAATGAGAAGAGCCGATAAAGGAGATTTTGCTTATAAAACGGTCCTGGGTAAGCGGTGAGTCTGCTCTCAGACTCAAGTAACTCAAAATACTATAAAATATACAAAGTGTACCTTGTAGACGTCAAAGATCATACAATTTATTTAGAGTTGTTAGTAGCCTGTATGAGCCATGAATTGTTGAAAATTTTCCAGAGAATTGTGACATATAATGAATATACGTGTAGAATTGGTTTCCTGTGCAGTAAGTTAATTTCAAGCAAAAATAAAAGGATAGTATTTGATTAAAACAAATGCCATTAATAACAGAAAAAACTCTTGTGGAGTGCAAATAAAATTCCGCAAATGATTGAATAAATTTTTTATATAAACTGCATTCTGCCAAAACCAGCAACAGTCTTCAGCATTCAGTACAATCCTGAGTACTGATACCTCCAAGATGTCGAAATCTGTCTTTTTCTCTCTGGTATGCTTCCTATTGGTAAGTTATGAAACCTTCTGATATGAGCGATACATGATATTTTTTCGCTAATTAATCTACACGAGTGCATCTATATAAAACGATATCACCCTCATTATGTCAGATTATATAATATTCTGAATATGTGTTACTCGTATATTATCATCATTTTGATGTGAAAATTCATTAAAAAACTCTGTTCATATGTTTGAATGCAATTTTTAATATCTTTTTCCTGAATCTTTTAACTTATGAAAACTTATGAAAAATGAAAAACTTATGAATTATGAAAACACTTTACCGGATTTGAGACGCTTAATTAGTTGGAATTAAAAATAAATTAATAGACAGAAAAAAGTGGTTCAGTATTTTCTAGCATAACTACTAAAAATGTAGCATATAAATATTGTCACAATGTTGTTTGCTTCTATATTTTTTATTTAGTTATAAAAAGAACACATTTTTACATTTAGTGATTAAAATATAAATTAACATAACACTTAAACATTAATATTACAAAAATATATTGACATAAATCAACATGAATAATCATAAATATAAACAAAGTAAAGAAATTTAAAAAAATAAAATAACATGTAACAACATAACATGATCATACATCATACATTAAATGTTTTCTGATCATCAGCTAGCAAACAACGCTTTAAATATTCCTGAAGTATATTCCTTATACATTCCAATCGGAAGTGGAAAAGGAACTAAGAACATCGAAATATTTACGTGGAAAATTAAACAAAATATTCTAGCAAGCGATAATAAAGTGTTTCACAGACGAGTAATTGTTTGCGAAGTAGTGTGATACAAAGAAAAGTTTTTATATTAAAATTGTTTCCAGTTGAATTTTGTTAAAATAATTAATAAATCGTTAATTCATTTCCAGTGTTTTCATTTGCCTCTGGCAGCCAGGTCCCGTGACAATATTAATGCGACACGTATTCCGTGTTTGCATCTCTATTTTTAAATTTATTTTAAATAATCTCTTTCTTTTTCTTATAGCGCCATCTCTTATCGGAGGACGGCGATCATGTTGGCGATTACGATTCTAGTCACTGCCGCACGGAACAAATCATTCGAGTCCAGTCTCAAGTTACGCAGCACGAGATGCGGCTTCTTCCTACGCTTCTTCCTACGCTTCTTCCTACGCTTCTTCCTACGCTTCTTCCTACGCTTCTTCCTACGCTTCTTCCTACGCTTCTTTTACCACTTATTTTCCCGTGAATGGATTTAAATTATCATAAAATAAAATTATATTCTTCCACCAGTCTCTACACGAGAGAACATCCTGATTATTGCTGAAAAAATAATGGATTATTTTTTTTCATATAAGAAGTAATTTTTCATCAATTCTTTCAAAGGTTCCGAGGTTTTTATTTACAATATCCTGCCAACGTATTTTGGGTCTAGCTTTTCATCGTCTTCCATAAGGTTTTCTATAGAACAGCTATTTCAGGGGTTGTTCATTATTAGTACGGCGTATATGGCCTAACTATCGAAGCCTTAATGCATATTAATATGATAAAAGATATGGGAAAATTACATTGAATATAGGAAATTATTGGAAGGATTTTTTGGATAGGAATAGCTTAATCAAGTTGGCTATTTTTTATTTTTTCGTTTCTTTTATGGTCAGGTTGTAGAATTATTTCAATAGATTTATTTTTAATTAATTTTTAAACAAACGATATTAATTTTGTGTCTAGGATGAGTCTTTTATCATCTTGATGAAGAAATGCCAACTAAGTTTTTGTTAAACTTTTCAAAACAAGAAAACACTTTGTGGCTTGACATTATAAGACATTTAAGAATAAATTAAATACTATGTTTTAAACCACTTTATTGCTATATATATTTGTCAGCTAGTTTCGGTTGGACTCAACTTCTTCAGGACAATTAGAATTTCAGTCTATATTATAATTGTCCTGAAGAAGGTTAAGTCCAACCGAAACTAGTTGACAAATATATAGCAATAAAGTGGTTAAAACATAGTATTTAATTTATTTTTAAATGTCTTGTAAGTTTTTGTTTATTTGATTTATTATATTTTTTAATTGTTTTAATCGTTTTTACCGTACGTCCTCACAGTTTAGTGAAAGAGATACTGATTTCTCATTGCGAGGGTTCCAGGTTCAATACATATATACTCCCCGGCGAGGTCACAAAACATATATACATGATTTATTCAATCATGTGTGTTACAATTGGACCTCATGGTCTGTTTTGGCGTTAAAAATTATATATAGCGCGTCTCGTAATTAGTAACGAAAATTTCAAGTGAGTTTTCCTCATTTAAATTTGAAATGAAAATATTCTTTACACTTTGAGTAAAATAAAAGCGAAATAAAATAATTAAAACGTTCCATAAAAATCTGATTCTAATATCTGGACGGTTTTAATAATTTTATTTGACTTGTATCAAAGCGAATGAATTTTTAATATTCGATTTTGATTACTTTCAGGACGCTCTAATATTTTACAGAATATTGGTAAAACTCAGAAATACTGAAAAAAAGCCAATTTTGATGTCGCTTATTTCCTTAACAGTCGATAACCCGAGGTATAAAGATTATTTCTTATTCAAAATTGGACGAGGAAGACTCCCCAAAGTTTTTGATACAAGCTACGAGAAACCCTGTAATTTTAAATTATTTTTTATTTAATTTATATAATTGATCATCGATATCGTAACTTTTTAAGCAAAAGAAAAATCCACTAATCACATTCATGAGACCACACTGTGAGTAGTTATTTTTTGTTAACAATGTAAAATAACAAAGTAAATAAGTTTATGTACATAAAGACAAAGGATACATTAATAATCACATTAAATTAAAAAAATATATACCCAGATAATATCCCACTCAATCAGTATAAATCATTTTCACTGATAAGTAATTTAATTTATTTTTATTTAAGGCCATTAATAATATTTTCTCTTATAAGTATTTCTTTTAAAAATGGAATAAAAATATTAATCAATTAAAAAGGTACTACATATAATGTCGAAAATTTTAGTTAACTTACCAAACCGTCATGGCGAAATTGGATAACGCGCTATCCCCGGTTAGAAAGGAGGTCAATTGGTTCGAATCCCGGTAAATATTAAAATATTTTTTCGTTAATTTAATTTTTCTGTATGTCTTTTCTAATTGGTTAGTAAAAAATTATTTTGTAAAATATTTTTAGTATCACATATTTAAATATCCTCTGACCATACTTATTAATTACCTTCCGAATGAGCGGTCCTTCGAGCGTCGTTAATCTAGTACCATGTTTATGCAGCAATGTTTATATGTATTGTCTTCAAGACACCTTGTTACTCATTCATGCCATAAGGTAGCATTAAGAGGCATACAGCTTTGCTTCTTAAAAAATTGAAATATGTCGCAGCCATCTGGTTAAATTAGCCAGGTAATTGGATGCCTAGGCCGTTCATCAAACGCCGGCATCCAATTGAATGGCTGAAGGACAACTGGCCAAGTCATTGAGCGCAACGTTTAACCAAATGGATGAACGTCATGTAGTCTTTTAGTTAAATTGGATATTCATGAATTTGTGATGTTTGCTTAGGTTAGGTTGGGTTAGGTTACGTGAGCTTTGGTTAGGTTAGGTTAAGTTAGATTTAAATCACTTGGCTGCTTGGTCAGTCATCTTCAAAGGGCTGACTTTCAACAAGCCAAGTTGTTAAACGTTGAGTGATTCTAGTTCAATTAACTATCAGCCTAGGCATTCAATTGGATTCCGCCGTTTAATGAACCGCCGAGGCTTTCAATTACCTGGCTAATTTAATCAGATGGCTGCGACAGATATATCATTGGTTGTACATTTAGATGACTTATTAATTAATTTCATTGAATTGTGAATACCTTGTCTTTTTTTTAAATATTTGTTTTCCAAGATAGACTCCAGCTAGTTATTCTGTATCTACTGAGTGATTCCGCTAAAGATTGGTTTATTGTTTCCACGATCTATATCGAAACATAATATTTAATTTGTGCATACATCCTGATACTGTTTGCAATAATTTACATAGAAGTTTATCTGGATATTCCATTTAAAGAAAGTATTAATGGATATACCAAGATATACGTGATCATTTTTTTTTTTTTTTTTTTCAATTTTTTCACAATTATATCCTCTTGCATGTAATTTTTCGCACAGCTCACACAAATCACAAGAGCAGTATCACTGGCGTACACATAATGCTTGACATATTTTAAAATTTTAGACATTGTAGAGACATACCATTCAGGTAACAGTTAGATTTGACTATTAATGTTTAACAACGTATTCTATTAGGCATTTTATTATTTATTTCCTAACTTTCCTCATGGGACTCGAAGAAAAGTTATCGAGTGGAATTTGATCACGGAGAGCGGTTTGCGGTACTTGAATATTACGTGTTCACAAGAGTATAATATGATGGCGAAAGTGGCTAGCACTGGATTTCTCCAAGGGGTTGTTGGCATTTAGTAGATTTTCAAAACAAGAAAATATTTTGTGGCATTTATTCATTATGTTTGATTTTTTTTAAAAAAAAGTGATCACTACGCAGAAAACGCCACACTAATATTATTACTATTACCTCTAGATAGATAGGGTAGAATCAGAAACAATAACACTTAATAAATGATTTAACAGCATTCTAGTCCCTTTTATACTAAAATTGGAAATTACTAGATGGTTTTGAGAGAGTCTATCTCATTCTGGAATCATCGAGATAGCGACATAAGTCTATAAACACGAAAGCACCATGATGGTCCAGAAATAATACTAAAATTGGAAATTACTAGAACGTTCTGGGAAGGTCCACCTAACTCTAGAAACATCGAGAAAGCGACATGTTCAGGGGTCTGTAAACACGACGGCACCGAGCTGCGAGAAGCCAATTATTTATTGTGACATTTCGGCGATCCATAGAAACCATGCGACGGTGACTCACTGTATTGCTCGCACTTGTGTGTACCAGTGACAGTATATCAAGAACCAACCCATGTATGAGCATTTTTTCATAATAAACAAAGCGATACAAAACAGTGATTAAGAATGAGAACTACGAAATTTAGCGTGAATTAATGAACGGTGTTCCGATTTAATTCGTGTCTAGCGATTTTGTGAAACGATAATTGTTTTTAGTGTTACAGTTGCGTTTCACAGCCATGATCTCGTGACACTACATATTTTCAAACTAAAATTTACCTGCTGGTCTCCTGGGTTGAAGCTCGAACCCCGGAGAGGTACTATGAATAACACAATTGTATAATATATATTATTATATTTTTTTGTAAATAAATAAAAAAATATGCAGTCGATTATAAGACAATGATAGTTTTTAAAGTAATATTTTATATATTCAAGAACACATTCATATTTGTGAAGTTGTAATTTTTCAGAACAAAGTTCTGTGAAATATTTAATAACCAAATTAATTAATCAATTAGAAAGACATACAGAAAAATCTAATTCACGAAAAAATATTAGGTTACTACTGGGATTCGAACCCAGGTCACCTCCTTTCCGGGGCCGGTGCTCTGACCACTAAGATAGCAACCCTCTCCGTGAATATATCGACCTTATATGTAGTTCTTATTTTTATTAATTGATTAATTTTTATTTTTGTCCATAGAGCAATCCACTTTTTTGATACGGTAGTTGAAATTACTTTGCAATGCCACCGCTAGATGGACGCCATGATTAATTGAATAATTCATTTTTATTTGGACATACATTTATACAACAGATATTATATATTCAAGAACACATTCATATTTGTGAATTTGTAATTTTTCAGAACAAAGTTCTGTGAAATATTTAATAACCAAATTAATTAATCAATTAGAAAGACATACAGAAAAATCTAATTCACGAAAAAATATTAGGTTACTACAGTAGTAACCTAATATTTTTTCGTGAATTAGATTTTTCTGTATGTCTTTCTAATTGATTAATTAATTTGGTTATTTAATATTTTATTATTTTTTGCTGTTTTACTTATAGGTTTGTTGGCTTATTCATTTTTCAAATCATATAATGGTATATTAAATTAATTTCCTGTGCATGTTTTAAAATTTTCTGAGTTATTAAAATTTTGTGATTTAGATTGCTTTCTTGCACACTTTTTTACTTTGCTTACATTAACTTCACCTGTACGTTTGCCTGTTCATCTGGTCGGAAACTTACAATCAATATATCACCCGCTTCCCAATATCCAATTGAGCTGAAATTTTGCACACGTGACAATACATTAATCAATTATCAGATTCGACTAATCAATAACAATTAATTAATCAAAGTTTGATATGGGGAATTGGTTAATGAGCTCGCCAAAAAAATGTTGCTATTTTAATACCGAAGTGATTTTGTATGAAATTATACTTACGGGAGATAAAAATCTTATACTTTTTAGTATATTTAAATACAAGCGCGTTATTTTTTTTCAATATTTTTCGTGTGTTAAATTTTTTAATTTTTATTTCTAAGACTATCGTCCAAAATCACTTCGGTAGGAAATTAGCGCAATCTTTCGGTGAGGTCATTAACTTATTTCCAACACATGTATTAATAGATACTGTTTAAACTGTAAGGATGTCTCTCCGTTTCTAATTTTTTTTTAAATTTTTAAATTTATACACTGCTGGCTTAAAAATAAATTAATCACTTCAGATTAACATTGTTGCGGTGTGGCAGTGGGTTAGGCGATGTGCACTGTTTATGTTGCAGGTGAGGACGGGAAGTGGTGGGATGATATTTTAATCAGGGTCCTAGAGTATAACTGAGCAAAATGAATAACATATGGCGCTTAATGTGATACAGATATATATCATTTAAGGTAGCAAGGGCGAGGATCCCTATGTCTATTTACAAGATTTTTATTTATTCAATAATTGTATTTATTAAGTTTTGTTCTATAGGATGTTACAAATTCTATTAATGATAGACTTACATAGGCAGTATAGTCAATCGCCTTTAAAATAAGAAGTTCTAAATAGTCATTCTGCCAAATTTGGTTACAATCACAGTGTATAAAATATGTACAATTACGAACTAAACCAAAATCTCTCCCCTCGCGACTGTCTAAGTCACATTATACAAGAGTTATAGTATTTGTTCTTGTATAATTAAATCTTGGTGAACATGACGTATTTTTAAAAAAATTGTTCGAAACCGAGACTTAAGTAAAGACGTATTTTTGTAAAAAAGCGCCACTTATATACTAAGACATTATACCACTAAAGAGTATTTAGTTTGACCTTTTAATAATTGTTTCAAAATTAACAAACTCCTAATATTTTTTTAACAAGGCGAACGTTTTAGCACTAAATGTGTGCCGTAATGTGGACAAAAAATTTACGGTAGTTCGTGTTTGTTTATGTTGGTAGTCTGTGGGTAAGGTCAACAAAGTATAGGATATAGAATAAGCTGACTAACAAAAATTTAATCAAACTGTCACGAGAGAATTTAGAATTATCTTAATTATTGAGGAAGATATATTCAATTAAATACGCGAGAAGTTTCTGGAATTCGAGCCATTTTAAATTACACAGAAAGCATGCGCGGAACACGCAGAAAGCAAAACCAAAGACACAAAGTTAGCGATGATTCAGTGTGACCAAGTGACAATAATTAAGAGAGTACCCTACGGGCATTCGGAAATAAGTGCGTTCCAGAGGTGCGAATATTCTAAGACGAGTATAAAATGTTAGACGAATGCTTAGAAATATTGTGAATCACAAAATAGGTCTCGATCCAGAATAGTCTTGCATCCTCGCTAATATAGCTCCAGAGTTCGAAACCATCTTGAATCTATTGCAATTTAATTGACAAAGCTTTCTATACTTGAACTGAAATATAACCTTCCAGAAATATTTCTTTGACATTTCTGTTGTTGACAGATTCCAAAGTTTTCCTGTATTTTTGCTCTATTTGTGGATTGCACAAATGTCGAGAGTCGAAAGTTGAATGGTTGTAACTAACATTCTCAGTATTTTACGGAGCGATATATTTTGTTGTACGTTAAATATGTATAGGAAGTCCCTACGATGGACTATGAGCATATTCTCTCTGGAGGTAATTTACTTGGGCATAAATCCAATCTTTCTGAAGCATTTTGCTGTTAAATTAATACTCGTGTGAGTAATTCTATCCAGTTCAAGTAATTCCATGAAAAATATTGGAATTATAAATCTTCAATCTATTATGTGGGGTATAAAAGCAAAGGCAGCAATATCCAAAAAAAAAAAATTATTGCAATCACCAAGAATTACTAATTTAAAATGTACTGAAATCTTAATTTTATTTATCAATTTATGGATTATTTTTTCTGTAAAGTCTCGAATTTAGTACATTATAAACTAGTAATCCTTGATAACTGCCTTAATTTTTTTCGGATATCATTGTCTTTGCTTTTATGCTCTACATATATAATATTTACAAAGATATTAAATTTTATTTTTGCTACATTAATAAAATTATCACCAAAATAGCAAACGATTTTAAATGTCGATTTTTAAGAAATAAATGTTTTTTTTAAACATTTTACACTACTTATTTTTTTACAATTTTAATATGGCATAGAAATTTGCCTTTAGCCTTTTTCTGAAAATGTTGTTTTTGATATTTATTTCGGAGGTAATTCAATTAAAAGATCTATCATTTTATAACCCTGTAGTACATGTCTATTATTTTTGTAATTTTCTCGGCGTACGAGTTACACGAGTAATACGTCCTGAGGTCACCGTTTTTATTATATCAGTATCGCGCGGCGGCGGATTATGTCAACTTTTGTGTTTCAATTAAAACTTTAATAAGATGTGGGGGCGAGTAGTTCCTGTTCCGGCTTCCTCTCGTCTCACGTAATAAATTACAAAAGATCGCGATGGAAGCGGAAAACTATTTCATACGTCTTCCGAGGTCGCGCTTGAAGGGTAATTCATATTGTGCAAATTTTGTTTGTGGCTTCTCGTTCGCGGGATGGAGAGATGCAGGAATGCTAGGGGTCTAGAGAAATATTTTCCGCTTGTGAGAGAGACAACCACGTTTTTGAAATATCGAGGGTGTAGTAACAGAAGGTATTAATTAAGTCAGGTTTTGATGATTTTCTGTTTAAAATGGTAAAAATTATTCACTAAAGTCTGACATAAAGCATTTTGTCTTAAAATATCTAGTTTTCAATTAAAAAATCATTATAAAAGAAGTTATACACATAAATATAAAGAATATTGGTTTAAAAACTCCGATTAAAAATATGGATATCTCATATGGAAATGTGGAAATATGGAAATGCCAAATTTTTAAGGGCAGGTGGCGGTAGAAAAATACAATACAAATATGGAAAAATGGTGTGCATATTAAACATATATACGACTTACGTGGTTAACGTTACATACACAAACAGACTTCCATACCTAATTTCCCATATAAAAAAGTATCTTCATATATCAATATCTATAATATATCTTGATATTCATCGTTTTTTTCAAAACCATTAGGTTATATTGGGGAAGATGGATGAAAGTCGAGACTTTGCGCCTCTAACCCGTTTCCAACCATAACGAAAATGATGGCGGTGATAATTAGTGTTGCCTTTCTATTGTTTTTTTAAAACATTTCTCAGATTTAGTACTAAAATTTTACTAAATATTAAAAGGTTGTCTAATTTAAAACGTAGATTATAATATTATGCACACTTTTTACTACTTATTTTGTAAATTAAATAAAAAAATATTTTTTTTTCTCCTTCTTAAATAGCGTTACGTAAATCCCTATAAAATGAAAATTATTCTACGAGTTTGACTGCTTCAAAGATTTCACGTAAGAGAGATATCAACAATAAAACAATATTACTGAGATAACTAACATCAAATTTCTATAACTCATCCAATTTTTGTAATTTTTGAGTGAGGGCTGACTCATAAAAGTGAGAAATGAAAGAAAAAGTTTTATATCGTTCACTAAGCACCACGTACATGTGACCAATTGGATGATTTGTTTTAAAGCACAGTGTTTGCTGTCGAAGAGGATAGTTATCCCGGCAGCACAATAAGTCCCAAGAAGTTTGCAACTCCAATACAGATAAGAGCCCGGAACGACTCAATTTGTTCCTGTGGGATGCCGCTTTATCCGATTCACACCGAGCAATGTACGATTTAATTAGAAAACTTCCTTTGCCAACTCCCGCAGTCATGCACACACACACACACACGTTGTCATGTTTTTGTAACCAGGAGCGGAGTGGTCGAAACTGCAAGTCGCTCTGGGTCGGCATATCAGCGGCGATACTAAGCGCTGTAGTCCTAGCAGAGCGTTTCGCATCGGCCGCACGTGTTTAATCCTTTGTCTACGGACTCTGGCTTTTCAATCAAACCGTTTATACTGTTTCCTCGATTCTTGCTTGTCCTCGGGTGTTAACATATATGTTAATAGTCGGCGCGTTGATATAGAATATCGACAATGTTTATCTCTTTCCATCACAAGTTCTCACCCTAGCAATTATATCGACATAAGACGAAATCACAGAATACCTCAAACTTGTAAAGTCCAGCCTCAATGAGTCAGTCATATCACTGGGGGGCTGAAAATAAGGTTTTTTCCAGATTTTCAGTAATTCCATTAATAGAAAAAAAATTCAATTTCTTTTTATTTCCTAGTATATATCAAACTATTATTTTATTGGAAGCTTATTGGAAAAAAATGGCCGTGCCAGTGGAGAAAGGTTGAGCCATTCTTCAGTACTCTTATCGAACTCTAACGACTCAAAATCACATCACGTGACTCATTTGAAATTATTTGACGTGCGCGTTAATCCTTTTTTTCTTGTTGACGTTTTTAAAATATTATAATGTCTACACATATGATCAATAATTTTATTTAAATTTCTAAATTAAATCTGCGTTAAATACACGTTCAATGAAAAAAATCGTTATAAATAAATATACATTTTTTTATTACACTAAATGAAATTTTGAAATTGTATAAAATCTGTCAAAACCAATTTATTTGTACACCCCTATTATCACTTGAAAGCATTTACTTCCCAGCTACGGCTAATTGAACACACTGTCTCTTCTACGTTCCTGTTTCTCTCAGCAACTCCGGATTACGCTCATCCATAGTTGGAATGTGCCGAACTTACAATGACTTTTTCACTGACATTGATATCTATCTTATGTCTTTATACGAACTAAGAATATAAGTGAATATTGTACTGCGTCACAACATTTAATTAATATCTAAACATGTATGAAATACTCATGGGTATCTTATTATGCCTTAGTTTTATAGTCACTTATTTAAATTTTATTATTACATCACTACTTTATTACATTATTATTCATAACTTTTTCATTATATTCACTTTTTTTTTCTATTTCTACTGTTATTGTCTTTTTTTGTTCTTCTTATTATACTTTTAATTGTTTTTTTTTAATTGTTTGTTTTTAATACCGCTGCAAGACTCATTATCGGCGTAACAAAGTCTGCGCATATTTCAGACCATTTCAAAATCTTCACTGGCTTAAATGTCCAGAGAGGATTGAATATAAGTTATGCCTTACAATATTCAAGGCTATTCACAACATGGCCCCTCAATACACAGACAACTAACTCTTCGCTCAGCATCAACATCTAATACAAATAGGTTAGATGAAGTGAATCGCGTCCACAAAACCAATTTCGCTGACCGTGGTTTCGTGGTGGCTGGACCAAATTTGTGGAATAAACCGACAGCTAACCACAGTTCAAAAATAATTAAAGACTCATTTGTTTAGACAATCATATAAAATCCTATAAAATCAGACCGTTACATCACTAGGTAATGTTTCCGACTCCTAGTATGCACTCCGCGAAAATACCTGATTCTTTCTAGCACACCCAACTATTATAGTTTTAAATGTTAATTCCATTTTTTGCATGTCATTTAGTGAATAAGTATGTAATAGTAAATAAATGTTTTTAGTCAGTAAGTTGTTTTGTGTGAAGCGCCCTTGAGGTGAGTACTCACGAAAACGGCGCTATACAAATGATCCAACAATATTATTATTATTATATTTTGTTTCTATGTAAAATATGTTTGGACACAAATCAATATGATTGAATCTTACAACTCATGCTTCTATTTATATATATTATTAACTTATGTTTGTTATGTTTCCGAATAAAAAAATAAAATTATATTTTTACGGCTGCGGGCGCTATTTCCCTAGGTCCGACTCTGCGTACGACTGCAGATACGCCATCGAATGTTAATGCACCAAATGCAGACGGTACTAAACTTGCAACTCAGAAAGCACCATCAGATACAGAAATAAATATTTATGGTCGCGGTTTGATGGACCGCCTTGAACAGTTATTTCAGAACTTTATCATCTCAGTTTGGCGCTATGGACCAATGGTTCACGGTCGACAAAACATTCCTCAGACCAGATGGTCAGAGCCAAATCTCTGTGATTTGAATCCTGCAATATATCTGAATCTTTTTTCTATAATAAGTAAGAATAAACTTTGTTTTCACCACTTATTTGTTGAAAATACCAACTTGTTTTAGGATCAATGCTACCTTCATCAGGATATAATGTATTATACTTAATATTAAAAATCAAAAATTAAAGTATATATATTAACAAAATAAAAATGTGTATATGGGAGATGTACAAACAATAATGTGCTTATATGAGAGAAAAAAGAATTACTTCTTAAAAGAAAAATTAAAAAATGATTATTTGTAAAAACGATCTGATTTTTTATAGTATTCAATTAACTATAAACATTTTTTCTTATTTCAAAAATTTATAATTTATTCAACTGGAATCAAACATAATAATTTCATCATATGTCTGTCTATCCCTGTAAATTCGTGTAACATCCGTTATTTCGTTTGAATTCACGGCTAAAAAAACGGATGAAGCTTGAACCCAGGGCCATCAAACCCAAACCGGCCGATTGTGGCTACGACCGCTTCTCGTAGACCGCCAAAAATATGCTTTAATAAGCTAGGGCTTAAAAAAGATGTGAATCATAAGCCCAGCATAATTAACAGGGTTTAAATTAATAAATTTTTTAACCGTTAAAGTCGTTATTACTATTTCATAGGTTTCGGCTATAAATAAGTAAATACTTATTCTTTAGGAACCGGCATGTAAAAGTTCAGTCATTTTTGACGGATTACAGCTAGTCTTGTATAATTTGTATGTAAAGTTTGTTAACCCATATAAATATTAAAATAATCATCTATTTCCAAAAGATGATAAGAAAATTCTAAATAATTATTGCTACCTAAAATTTCCAATGTTCCTTAACTATAACAGCAAAAAATCTTTAAGGTTTACATTAAAAAAATAATTACTATGATCAAAAATCAATTCATAAATCTTTTTTCGGTTCATTTTATCTATGAGTCAAGTTTAAGCAAAATTTTCTCAAATGCTTTTTTAAGAATCTAGAAGAATCACTGTTTTTAAAATTTATACTAGTTGTTTGGCATAACGAACCAAAAATACAAGATCGAATACACTTTGGAGGATAAACGGACTGCTGGCGTCATCTGGTAAACGATTCCGTGGTTACCGACGAGAAGATCTCGAAAGGTTTACCAGCCGGCTACGACGTCCACGGCTGCGCTGTCCCCATCGCCTTCTACTTGCCACCATTCCATCGGCGATCATTGTGCCGATCACAATAAATAAATATTCTTGTTAATCAGCACTTTATGCAGCAAGCCTATTGACCGCTGCCAACCTCTCTAGGTGTATAAAAGATAGCAGTAAATGATCATTTAACATCTAAGGTTAACATATCTCATTTCGCATGGAAAGCAAAGTAAAAAAAGGAAGAATAGAGATGGTAAACACAGTAAAAATAATAAACAAAAATGGGAGAAAATAAATGCTAATGGTAGTTTCACTGGCTAAGATCAATGGAGAATGTTTCATATGGATACACAAAAGAAATTGAAAGCTGTATCCCCAATTGTATCCTGACGAAGAGGCCATGGGCTCTGAAACATGTTGATATTTTTCAATACAAAAGTAGTAAAAACTATGTTTATTTCTATTAAATGTACGAATAATGTCACTACAAAATTATTTTGCTGTTTTTTTAAAAAAGAATCATGTAAAAAAACGACAACTAAATTTAAAAAGAGATTCAAAGATTACGTATTGTTGTGGTTATTAAAATATTTCTCTTACAGGAAGGGATTTAAATTGAAGCCTTAAAAAAAAACATGAGTCTAAGGTTTATTGTTTAGACTGCTCTTGGTGCAAATCGCTCTAGCTGAAGAGAAAGCTCAGATTATCCAGTAGTTTGAATTGTTGTAAGATAATTAAATGCTGTTTGTAAATATTTTCCTCTTGTTTCGGAAGAGATTTCTAAGAATTTTCAGGTAAACAAACCATGGAATAAACATTCTCTGATCTTGCTCTTTGTAAATATCGTAATATGATATCTTATTTGATGTAATTACATTAAGAACTTAGAAAAGCATTTTTTAATTAGCCGTAATATAGTTATAGTTGATAATAGTATGATTACTTTTCTTCTTCTTCCTGGCACGTCCCAACTCAATTGCCTAAGGTATTATAAAGAAAACTACGCATTTTGGCGTTCCTGGTTGACCTTTTCTAATTTTACCGTTAGACCCCGCATTTATATTACATAATAGACTTCACGATTACATTATGGACCCGGAATTTAGTCTGTTTGGATTGCTGTTTGGACCTGAAAAGGTTCTGTAACGCAAAGTAGGCGACTTTTCCATTGTTGGCCCTCTTTTCGAGTTTCAAAGAAAGGTCAATCTTTCCGGATACGTTTGTTCTCAAATATTTGAAAGGAGTACTAGCAAATAAAGATAAGTCTATGCGAATATTTCGCTCAATGTCTTATATGTCATTTTCATAACATTTTAAAGGTGTTAAATTATGTTGTAATATTTTTATCATGTCTCTGTAGCATGAAAACATGAATGAGAAAAAGTTCAGAAATTTTCTTCGTGAATGTTTATAAGCAATTTTTATTTACTGTGTGATATATTCATGTGAAAATATTATTGTTACTGTTTTTTTAGGAAATTGAAATTATTTCAAATAGACAGATTATTCAGTAATGTTTTCTAATTTATTACTTACAATTTATTGCCAAATTTCTATCAGTTTTTGATAATTTTGCGATAAAAATCATCCATTCTTGACTAAGAATTTGCTATTCAAATAGAATGGTTTAAACAATTTTAACTTTTGTTCATTTCGCAAAAAGTCACGGACACCTTCAATAAATTTTTATAGAATATTTTACACACTTATTATTAAACTGTTTCTTAATTCGCACCAATTAACGCTATTTATATTTATATTGCTTTCAAGCAAATTCTTTTCAATATTCGCACATATAAAAACTTCTCAATTATTACGTCTCGCGACAATATATAGAAGTGAACTAACGTAAGCTTCTTGGTACTGGATCTGGTTTCAATACGTTTGACTTGTTATAAAAATTACTACGAATTTTTAAAATTTTGAAACAATAACGAAAAAATAAACAAATGAGTACTCTTATAAAGTATATAATATTTTATACATTTTTAAAAAAAGTCGTTTGTACTTAAATGTACTCTGTTTGGAATGAAATAATAAATAAAAAACAACGTCTATTGTAACAAATACCCTTTTTTTACTAGGGGATATGATTATGTAAGAATAAATACTTAAACCACTGTAAAAATGTATCTTAAATATACACGAGGGAAACAAATTATTTACACATAAAACTGTAAAACTGCGTTGCAGCTTGGCATATAAATATATTAGTATTATGTAATAAACAAAGGAAATAAATATTAAAAAAAAAAAACATACTTCCTCTGTAATCCAATACCCTCGCCCCACGAAAGGGTTTTGATTTATCTCTGTACAATATATATTCTATGGTATAATCAATTTCTTTTGATTTTGGGACGCATTTTAAAATTTGGAAAAAATAACCGAAACTACTTATGTTGCCACGTATTATTTATAGTGAGACGCTGGGAAATACATATATTTTTAAGTAAGAATATATTTTATTTTTTTGCCACTTTATTGATATAATGTACTTTGTCAACTAGTTTCGGTTGGACCCAATCTTCTTCAAGACCCGACGGACAGTATTATATAAAATATAATATTAACTTCTGTGGTTGAATCTATCCAACACTATTATAGATTGTATAAAGTATTTAAAAATAAATTATTAAAAAAATATATTAAAAAAGCCACTATGTGATTTGTTTTTGGATATTTATATGTTGTATATATTTTTGGTTTTAAATATTTTTGGTATTATTCGCTATTTGCCAATAAACTTTTCTTTAGAGCTCCTTCAAAAGATAAGGAGATGAAAATTGCCCAAGAATAAAATAAATATTGCGTGTGATAGCACAATACTGGATTCGTAAAATATGAAAGCAATCACTAAGTGAAAATTATTATCAAAAGGAATAATTTTTTTGATGTAAAAATTTTGTTTGGATTCGTTAAAGTAAATTCAAATAAACCATATTTTTGCTATCGGGCTCATTAATGTAGGCGATTTTAAAAAGTGTCTGTCAAGTTTATTAAAATTTAAATATTATTTTTTAAGATGGCACATGTTTGTTTGCGAATCTTTGTTGGTTACTGTATTATTCCCTATTATTGGGAAACATGTTGTAAGTTGTAAGTATGATTAATTGTAACTTATTGTCACATGGTTTGGTTAATTAGGTTGTCTTCTCGGACGAGGCGAGTGTCTTATCACTTAATCAAAAAGGTAAAAAGAATTGAGAACATATGGATATACAACTTTACAATATTATTCGGACCTATAAACACATGCGTATAGAAACTAATTTACCTATGCTGTAGAAACAATAACTGACACAACCAGAACAAATTACCTGCTGAGAACATCGGAAATGAAAAATTTAAAGGCAGTCACAGGGAGAATGCTTAGAGATTGAATCCGCAACGAAAAAATAAGTCGGTCCTAACAACATATTTTGCGATAGAGCAGAGCAAGAAGCTAGGAGATCATATTAACAGAATGGACAACTTCAGAAACCCTTACATGAAATCCTACCTGGTCATCGTCTTCCTGGAAGATCACCTGAAAGATGGAGGAAGTGTTAGATCTGGACATCCCAAGATTCTCCTCTTCTTCCAGGTTCACAGGTCTAGGAGAAGAGGAAGAAGAATCATAAAAAAAAGATATTCCAAAAATGTAATGTACGGTTGAAAATCTCAATAAAATCGAAGATTACGCATGAAAAATACGACCAAATTACTTAGGAGTCATACAACTTTGAGGCATCATAAAATGCATTTTAATTGATAATTTTTTTTGATCTTCTGTGTATAGTTTTCTGGGATATTCTGCCGTGTGTGTGTGACCTCTCTGGCCAACGTTTCAGATCCCATTGCAGGGTCCATCATCAGGGCTGATGTGATGAGTGAGTGTTGAAGTGTAGGTTAAGTATTACCTTGCAATACCGTACCGAAGTCAGGGTGTCTCCAAGTTTGTGTTATGTTAAATACTGGATTGCAGTACCGTGTCGAAAGCAAGGTGTGTGTCTTCTTGTAGTGTTTTATATATCTACTAACGGATGTCGGACTGTGCGGATCGTCTATTTGATTTATCCTGCAGCGCCGGATACCACGATGTTCTTAACTTAAGACCGTCATCCCTATTAATGTTTACCGGGTGCTTGTATATTTCGATTGCTTCTTTGACCAGGCGCGTGTGGTGACTTTTGGGCTTTCCTAAGATTTTTGGCTCAAATGAAAAATGGTGGCCCGTATCTAGAAAGTGCTCAGCCAATGCCGATTTTTCCGGGTGACCGAGTTTGCATGCTCTTTTATGCTCATCAACCCTCTTTGAAATCGTGCGTGCTGTTTGTCCCACATACACTTTGTCGCAATTTTGACAATCGAGCCTATAAACACCGTCGGTCTCAAGGGGATCCCGATCCTTCGCTGGTCTTAAGAGGTCCTTAACCTTGTTGTTTGTGCCAAACACTGTCTTAATATTCTGTTTCTTGAGCGCTTTGGCAATCCTGTCTGTTACATTATGGATATAAGGCAAGAAAGCAATCCCTTTGATCTCAGCTTCTGTGTTTTTCTCGGAGCTGTTAGATTTGGGAGAGATGGATGGCCAGAGAGGTCACACACACACGGCAGAATATCCCAGAAAACTATACACAGAAGATTCTGAACGGCCGTGAAAACCTAAGGACATTTTTAATTTTTTTTGATGTTACCTACCTTTTAAAATAAATCCCTTTTCTATCATTGTTTACGGCGTATATTAGTCATTATTTTTGTCAAACAAATTATTTTCAAAATGACGCGTGACGCGCGCAGCTGGTGGAGATGATCATGTCGCCAGGGTTTGAGTGAAATGAAAAAGTTAATCATTTTCTTGTTCAATGATGTATGAAATAATACCTTTTTATGAAAATGATATCAGCTTGAAAATAATTTTAATTTTTTTCCTAAAAAAATTGATGTTAAAAATGTATATAAATCAACGAAGCTTATTAGTATTTTTCTAATAGCTTCACTCTAATAAGCTTCACATATGATATACTATGATAAATGGTTTATTATGTTTGTGATTTTTGCCAATCCCAATTACAATAATTTTGTTGTCTGTCTGTCCGTCCGTCTGTCCGTCTGTCATTCTGTCCCCGTAACTTCGTGTAATGTCCGTAACTTCTTTATAGTATTTTTTTCGAAAACTTTTGTACGAATTTTTTTCCCTAAAAACTTTTTTTCGAATTTTTAAACATAAAATAAATAAATACTTATTCTTCAGGAACCGATATGTAGAATTACCGTCATTTTCGACGGATTACAGCTCGTATTCATAATAATATTCTATTATAATTAGGTGGTTTCTCATGATATTCTTCATCGCAGTATTACAACCGGTTGGATAAGTTATAATATTATCGTCGCTTGATAAAGTTTGATATCCAGTCGTATCGAAATCAATTTTCTTCGTATAGTTTCAATATTGACAGCTTCTGCTGCCCTCCGTCAAGGCTTTTGGTCCACGGGAAGTAGTATATTTCCTACCCTCCATATCTGGCGGGCTTTCTCTTATACGTCACCCCAGAACACGACCCTGAGGGGTTAAGGGGTCTCCAAAGTGTATACTATGTGTTCCTTGTACTTTTATTTCATAAGGAATTATTGACATGCACTGATTAAGGCAAATCGGAGCATTTGGGATGTGTATGCTTAAACGAGTAAAAGTAAACGATGAACTTTAAATAAACTCGATTGTTGTTGTCTTTAAATCTTTATAACTACAAATACTTGAAATTGCATAAACTATAGAAAAAAATAGTATCTCGCGTCTCGCGACCTATTCTGGAAATAACAATGTTACTATTACTACCCTAACCCTCAAAAATAAAAAAACACCAAGACATCTGTGAAATGTCAATATTTCTATCATTATGACGAAAATATTGGCTTTAATTTAATTAGACCTGTGTGAAACAAACGGATTTCTAGCTAATTTGAAATTGAAATTGAAAATGAAAATAATAATACTGCTTGAGGAACTTATTAACTAATGAAGGAAAAAATATAGAAGTCTCACGGAGACGACGCTTATTTATATATAAGAAAAGTGGATGGAAGTCTCTCATACGATGGCTCAGGGCTTACAACATACAACAGCTGGCTTAAGTCATCACATTACAGAATGCAACGTTCACCAATTCCATCGTAAGAACATCCACACATTATCAATTTTTGAAAGTTCTATATATATGTGTTCGATACAAGAACCTTTCATTTATTACTATGGTCTCTGCTAGAGGCATAGGTATGTTGCTTTTTTTCTCATTAACAAGTTAGTATCTATACACAGCTTTCGTAACCAGTAATTAATTAATTAATAACATTTATATTTTATTTTTAAAAGTGTTATTTTTTTAGCAATATTCCTTTTAACGTATATATGATATTCTATTGAATTATTAAACTATCTGCTTGGACACGCCTGAAAATCAATATTTTTAATTTTTTACTCCTATCATGTACCAGCAAATATTTTTAAAATATATTGTTTAAAAATGTATGTTTTAAACTTATTTATTAACTATTCAATAATTCTTCTGAATACAAGTTGAACAGCATGGGTGTAAGAATATATATATATCTCTGTTGCATGCCTCTTTGACCAATACATATACTATGAGTATATTAACCGGATAAGTACTTGAAAAAGTTATAGTTTTTTCCTGTTTTTTCGCATGTTTTGGCATTTATAAAACTACACTTTATAAACGCGATAAATATATTTTATGATTGTCCTTGTTGACTTGTACCGTCAACTCATAAGCTCGCCTTAATCCTTTAATCTGGTGACCTTTTTTACGACAAACGTGATCATAAGGACCCATTTTTCATCCCGCCTACTAAGCTTATCTAGGATCTTATATACGTTTCCATCATACTTTCCGACATACTTGCCTCTTAACGTTTATATCATCGTCAATGTTTATAGTTGAATTTATGCGGTACATGGTTCACTGAAGCGTTTCATATTTTCATGAAAATGTAATACATTGAGACAATTAATAAGTTTTATAATTATAATGCGGAAAATATGCTTATTTCATGCAGCCAAAACTTTCGGATGGTGATTTCTCTCTTGTGTCGTGAAAATTTCACAAATATCTATCATTTTTAAGTAACAATGTAACAATTTCAATAAGAACGATATGATTTTGAAATAAAGTAAGCAATAACGATTTATGATATAACAAGACATTTTTGTTTCTACTCCCAGTACTAAAATCAAGAAATGTCCACAGGAAAACAAAGATCACCCTTTACAGAAATTTCATAGGAAGAATAGTGACATACGGATGCGAAGCATGGACAATAATGCAAGATGTTCAGAGATGCTGGACATATTTGAGAGAAGAGTGCTAATAAAAATCCCGGGACCCGTGAAAGTTGGCGAAACTTGGAAATTAAGATACAATGAAGAGCTTTATTACATTTTTATGGTTCACAATACACGCTAGACTGAGTAGACTGAGATAGGGAAGAAATATGGAGAGAATGCCGTAGGATGCCCAGGAGGATTGTGGAGGGACATCCATGTGGAAGAAGAAGAGTCGGTAGACCTGGGCTGCGTTGGGAAGGCGAGGTCAGAAGGGATGCGGACCAAATACTGCGGTGATAGATTGGAGAACCGCAGCGGGAGACAGGAGGAGATGGAGGCGAGGACTGATGGAGGCCAAAGCTTGACATGTGCTGTAGAGCTACTGAAGAAGAAGAAAGGACAGTGCTCCTACTGAATTCGCGTCCAGTGATATTAGTTAATTAATAAAACTTTAATTAATTTCAAGTGTTTGATACGCCTTCCTCAGCCACGATTTCGTGAAAATCTGTTAAATTATTTTCATATTTCCATTCATTCATATTTCCAATATTTCAACAAGAAAAAAGAATTTGAATAAAATGGATAATTGTTCGAACATCTTGATGACATGACATTTTTTTTTGCAATTATATAGATGTCGCGACCGACTGCTTTAGATCTATTTTTTATGCATAGATGTCGCGACCGACTGCTTTAGATCTATTTTTTATGCATAGATGTCACGGCCAGCTGTTTCTATGACTCCTCAGGCAGGATTTTCATTTGTCAAAGGGAATTTCGCTGGTTTGTGACAGCTCAGGAAGCTCGAAGTCACTGACGAAGGACCGACATAAATTATTTTTTTCTCCTCACCTTAAAAACAACCCTTAGTAATTTATTACTTCCAACTTCCTACTAACATTATTCGTTACACTTTACCGAATGATATCTGACAGATCTATCATTATTTATCTAAAATTGATTAATTATTATGTCTAGGTTGACGAGATATGGTGGGAACTATCCAATGGGTTATGGTAATTTTTATTTATTTATTAGCACAACTTTGCTTTGTTTATTTTCCGTTATTAACTGATTGTTAAAAAATAATATTTTCACGATATTAATATATAGAATCTGAAGAACGCACTATCGAAATGTCTGGGCTATTCTGGTAAATTCTCGAAGCTCCTTGAAAACGATAACCTTTATAAAGGGATCGGCTACTGCAAAATCAATATATTATGTTAGAATCGACAGGGGATTATATGAGTTGGTACCGAGTGTGTATCCCGTGATAGTAATCAAGAAAGTACCTGGCAGTGGGTGAGAAGTTTTCTAATGTGGACCTGGGCGATTTAAATAACGTGCATCGGTATAAAACATCATTCAGAAATGATAAAAGAGCAGCGAAGATAATAGTGCGAATTAAAAAAATTGGATCTTTAGTGTGTGAAATATTCTAGAAACATTTACAGTTAATTTAAGAAGTGTTCCGTTTCAATTCATGTCCAGTGACTTTTGGTGAAATTAATTATACTTTAATTATGGTTGTGTGTTTATGTAATGTTATAATAATTATGATATATTAAAAATAAAATATATATTTTTTTTGTTGTGCTATGATTTTGTGGGTGGGGGGAGAGAATATTGTTTCTCTTTTATTTTTGTTTTTTATGGGCTTTATTTTATCTACGGGGTCACCACCAATATTTTAATACTGGGGTATCTAAATATTGGAGTATATATATATATATATATATATTTCTGGAAGCAGAGAATAAAAAGAAGAATTTGGAATATACTTACAAGATTTATTTAGTTACGAATACACAGACACAAAAACTTAAGACTAGTTATAAAACACTGGATGAACGAGGTCTACGAGGAGAGTGTTAAAAATCTCGTCTCTCCCTCTATTTATAGATATTTGCGAATGCTTCCAGAATATTCTCCCAAAAAAGGTATAGGGCTGTGCTGTCTGCGGCTTCCGACATGATCGATATCTTTCAATGAGAATATCGAAAAATATCGATCCAAGCCTCAGACTACAATTTCTTGTGTACTCAGTACTGAATTAAAATTAAATATTAACATTGCTGAACGTTTTCGATTTAATGAACCGAGAAAAACATTTTTCTCATAATACCGGATATGACAGACGTAGTCCACAATACTTAACAGGTGGACTACTACCTTGTTTATGAGTCAAAAATGTTCATATTATCATAAACTTAGTTATGGAGACATGCAACATCAATGTTTGCATTTTTTTTTCAATATTTCTGGCTTATTTTTTGCAAAACGTTGTACTTATATCGCATATGAAAAATTTATTCGCTTTAATACACAACAAATAAAATCTTGCTGAAATATAAAATACAATTTTTATCAGGTTTTTACCATTTTACTTGACTTATTGACGACGAATTTGAATAAATACATTTCAAAAAATGTTTAAAATAATATAAACAGACAGATGTCACCGGTGTAATGAACTATGTCCGATAAAATAACGCAACAGCTTTTTAAATAATCAAACTGATGTAAATAATGAATGATTATTTTACTGTCATCTGGAATACATCTCTATCAAATTTCAGATTTCAGAGAAACTTTTGAATCAAATACTGATTAAAAAATTGCCGGCTTACTGACAAGTGAAAGTAAACAAAAGCGTATAAAAATACCAGAATTTTTACAAAAATGGCGTTATATAATTTTTTTTAATATCAGTATTGTGTATTCAATTTTGCTTTGTGTTAGTAACTTCTTGAAATCACGAAACCTCAAGACATTCAGTTATAAAGCCTCCATTTATACCCCTGGGGCGACCCGAAATTTAACGAGGCCGTAGGATCAACTAGCTCGTTACACCCAACTAGCTGACATGTTCTTCGAATGTTACATGTAACGTAGTTATTATAAAATCATGACAAATATTTTTTCTTTAACTTTAACGGAACTGAAAAACTTCTGCCTTATGAGTGTGTATATGTAAAATGTACGAGTTCAAACAGTGTTAGTTAAATTGGTATAAACCACTACCAGATTTTAGGTCTACCGGTTTCGAGACATACCCGCCTCTTCGTCAGGACCAATACTACACCACTATGTTCACAACACTATACACAACAACCATAGTATTGTTAACCTTTCAACCTTTGTGGTGTGTAGTGTTGTGAACATAGTAGTGTAGTGTTGGTGCTGACGAAGAGACGAGTACGTCTCGAAACCGGTAGACCTAAAATCTGGTAGTGGTTTATACTTATTTAACTAACACTCTGTTATAATGTCTAATCACAAAGTTCATGCTTTAAATATTACAAATATTAATAATATGTACGAGTTTTTACCAACACTAAATATTATACGCCAAAAATTAATTGGTGTGCAGAAGACGACATTGTTTCTACGTCCTATATGGCTGACGTTTCGGATCCCACTGCAGGGTCTATCATCAGCGGATATAAACTCTGATGACGGATGGGATCCAAAACACCAACTAAAGGCTTTTGAACGGCTGTGAAAACATAAGAAAATTTATCACTTTTTTTCAAATAATAAAATATAAATATATTTTTTTAAATTCTTTTATCAAACCTCGACAACCTGAATATTCAAATCTGGTCAAAAATATCAAAAACATTGATCGTTACTAATAGAGTAGGAGCCAGCGACCGCCAGACTTAGGTTAAAGTACCAAACCTGTTTTTTTCTGTAGATGTACACTATAGTAGGTAAAAACGTTGGGATATTATGACATTTGGTTTCGGGAGATTGTGGCAGGCAACAAGTATTAAAAATATGTAAGTAAAACGTAAAAAAATAAGATAGGTAATATTGTTAATTAGCTGCCCAAATCAAATATATGAAGTTTAGATTTGTTGCTATAACACATGAAATTATTATTTATAGAGCTTCAAAGCATCTGACAGAAGAGATTACCTGCAAAAAGCATCTGGCAATGATCACTATAAGTGTATAGGACGTGAGCGTAGTCAAGTTCATCAAGATTAACAGACTGCGCTGGCTGGGACATCTACACCGTTTGGGTGATCTGGAGTCCCCAAAAGGGGTGTTGTTTAATGACCCGATGGGTAGAAGAAGTGTCGGAAGACCAAAACTGCGGTGGTTAGATGGCGTTCCGGACTGCCGGGCCCTGGGGCAGCAAAACTGGAAAATGGCAGCTACAGAGCAGCATGGAGGACTTTCTTGGAGGCAGCTAGGATCCACCAAGGGTTGTGACGCTGAAGATGGATGGATGGCAGATCGCATGCAGTGGGAACATCGCAGCATGACTTTTACGTAACCGATTATTGGGAATAAAAATCGTAATACAACATATATTTCGTAGTATTTCTATCATAATTGTTGTCATAGTATTCATATTTTTATATATCATAAAAATCTGTAGCATAAATATTTGATTTCTATTTTTTCCAAAATATACGTTTAAAAAAAGTCATGCTTAAATGTTACCACTGCACGCGCCTGGTGGATATACTGTCCTGTTAAATACATGTACCTGTATTACCTGTTATCTGCCGAAATCCCCCTATCCCAAATGTCATAATATTTAAACCTTCTCACCTACTATACACAAATTTATATACATCTACAGAAATAAATTCAGGTTTGATAACTTAAGTCTGGCTTGAAGATGGTGTTTAATCTTTCGCGGGACAAAGGGTTAAATTTAAATGCAAGACAGTACAAATTCTCAAATATAACATAACCCCGATAATTAGTGTACTTAGCTGTTGTATTTGTGAATTCGCTCACTCTGAAAGATTCTGCTGACTCATGAATTCGTAAATTTCTTCGCTAATGGCGTCGCCTAAAAGATACAGAGTCTCCGTATTGTTTCGTAAATTATTTTGCAGCGAGTCTTTCAATTAGTTAAGAACTCGAGTCACCCTTGTGAATATTTTAAAACGCGTTAGCCGTCTTTTTCTGTGTAACTTTGCAGCACTTATCCAAGCCCTCAGTCTAATTAGTGACCTTTTTTAAAATTATAACTTGATACCATGAATTCAGTTTTTTATGTATTTAATTAATTATAATTTTTTAGACGTTCTAAGAGCACAGTTTATGGATGATGTCCATAGAGGGGTAATTATTGATTAACCCTTATGTTACTACCCGGAATTTTTCATACTGGTTGCTACCCAAGATACCCGGGTACTCAACCTGAATGGACGTTCCCCCATACATTCTTTCGTATCTCGAAAATTGAAATTTAGACTGGTCAAATAGGTCCTTACAAACGTCACTACTTCTCATAGCAATGTTTGTCTTCCCTTTATTTATCTCCCTTTCAAATAATGAGGACCCAAACGGATAAAAACATATGGCCTTTATGAATAAAATTATTTAAACTTAGAGTCAAAAATGGGTACCCAGGTACCCGGGAAGTAACATAAAGGCTAAGATTATAGATGTTTCATAGACACAAAGCTATTTTTTTTTTTTTTTTTTAAATAAATAGAGATGCGAACACGAAATACTATTCAATATTCAATCTTCATCTCAATCTTCAGTATTCTTACTATTTTCAAACTAAGCTAAACGCTTGTGCTATGAAAATAGGAATAACTTGCTAGTATGGGCTGAGATTCGAACCCGCGACCATTGGATCAAGAGGCGAGTGTCCTAACCACAAGACCAACAAGCTACTCTTATTTGTACACAATTTCGTACACAATTTATATAATAAATTGTGTACGAAAATCTATATTGGCTGCTTACAAAGCTAACGACCTGTCTAAAGGCTGGCTTTACGGGACTATAAATACTCAATAAATATATGTGTGATTTAATCCCGTCGATGGACTGTAATGACTACGTTTGTTGTTGAGACGCAACTCAAACTGGAAAAATGGTGGAATGATTAGAAACAAAGGACTGAATCAGGCTTACCTTTTTTCTGGTGTAGTTGGACGCCTTTGTACACAGCCGTAACTTCTATACTCGAGAAGGCGACCGTTTCGCAATTATGATGGATCTAGGAATCGCGCACTTCCGATTTGGCCTTTGTGACGCCTTTAACAGCGATGTGTATAGAGAAACGGCAAGAAAACTGATGGCGACTCTGACCGCTATGCTAGCACAACTCTCTCGTAACTGCTCCAGCCCTGTCCAGCGACGTCTGCCAACGGGTGCCTTCCCTGGTATGGCCGGAGGAAGATGGGGCGATAGGAAAGGAGGGCGAATAAAGAGAGATGGAAATATGTTAGGGTTATCAATTAACGTTTGAATTTCGTGTCAAACCAGGCGCTAACATATGGTATGCGTCAAAAATTCCAAACACATTTTTTTTCCACTTGTTTATTTTGTTTTTCATTTTTATTTTTGGGTAAACATAAAATGTCTCGGAAACCTCAATTTTCTTCCTCAGGTAAGTTGAGACTGAAGTGTGTGGGAATGAATCTCTAATGTACGGGTTGATTATCAGACATCTATAATTTATCTTAATTAATGGTTATTACTCTGTAGACAAAAATCCAGTAACCATGTTTTCAAAAGAACCTCTAAAAATATAACTATAAACTGGTTCATAATTATTTAAAAATATTTATTTAAAATTTATAAAATATTAAATAAATTTTTAAAATATAAATTATAGGCGTATTCTAGTATATACGTTAAATGATTCGGATGAATAATCGCCTCATACTTTAGTCAAAAAAGTCTCATTTATCAGTGATATTCCTCCTCCACCTTTATTTAGGACAATATCTGAGCAGCTATTGGTAGAATATGATCAAAATTACGTAAAAAATGTAATTTAAAATTTTGATAACTAAACAAATGCTGCCATTTCGTAGATTTTTTAAAAAATTTTCCGCATTTGATCTGAAAGTGTTGCACTTGCATGAAATAAAATAAAACTTAAAAAAAATCGCAAAAATACATTTAAAGTTTTTACAGCGATTAAAAATATATTATTCACGTCTTATTTTATTCATTACCCATTATCATCAAACTATACTATTCATGCGTTCGAAAATTTAAATACTGTCAATTTAAAAATATCAATATTCTGTTTTAAAAATACATGCCCATTACCTATTTACAAAAATAATAATGCTAACTTATCGTCTTCTAATGAAAAAAAAATTTAAAATAACAAGAGAAAAGATTACAGATTTTCATTTATTATTTTTTTTTTACACATACGAGATTTTTATGCATAAACCTTGAGAATGTTAATGGTATGCTCAGACGATTTTTTTTGTTTATCTAAAAAGCAAAAGTTCGTAATGAAGGCGGCTTATTTGGATACGTACTCGTAAATCTGACGAGGCGCCAGTGTTCCGGGGTTAAGAAAACAAAAGGATCGCCGATTTCGTGACTCGGCGTGTCGCCCGGGGCTCGGCGACATTGTTAATTACGTAAAGATGAATGTGGAATGTTCAGCAGTCGGAGTGACGAGGGTGTGTGGGGTCACGTGATCACGGTCCAGATGCTGTATTGGATCTTAGTGAAAAAAGTAATTAAGTGACGGAGATGGATAGCATCCTGCACTTTTTACAATAAAAAAAAATAAACGAAAACCATAATTTCTGTAAAATAATTTGAGTGAAATATAATTATGTCATATGTCATGACTAGGGAGGAATGAACGTAAAACTGGAAAATAATTAAACACTATTCTTTAATCTACACTATTTCGCAATATATAACTAGTTAATGAACTCTTTATTATCGCTGGGAACATTATTTTATCGCTCGTAGAATATTCAATTCTTGCACATGGACGTCGCTCTTGTTTATTTCACCACTAAGGTACTCCGCTCGATTACTTCGCTTCGATTATCTCACGACTGGCCACTCTGGGCATCGCCTCGCGGCTCGCGGCCGACTTCGAACCGAACAATCTGTCAAAATACGACAACTGCGCGGCGGCCTACATCCGTGCTATTTATATCCAAATGCTGGTGTTTTCGAACTTTCTAGATTATTCTAGTGTACAGTTCCAGGCATTTCACAAATTTTTTAGATAATCATAGATTCCTATAGGCCGTTCTCTTATTTTTTTTAACTTTAAAAAGACCGTTATAAATAATATCGCATTTCAAAACACTTCTTCAATTTTTGACTTGTTTTCGTTAGTAACCAAAAAAGCCCTCACTACTACGCGCCTCTCCATCCAGCGGAAGAATTTTTTAAACATAAATAAAGCATGGCATATTTTTCACAAAATCTTTCGCGCTATAATTATTCACATTGAAGTAGATCGTAGTCTTCGGATAGTAGAATTCTGGTATACCAGAATCAAATATTGTCAACCCAAATGTGACCACAAGGACTGGCGGCTGGTATATATAAAAAAAAAGAACTATACGAAGTATGCGTCAAACGATTTTTCAGTAAAAAGGCGAGAAAATGGTCTTTTGAAAAAGTTAAATAAAGAGTTAATCAAAAAATAATCCTATAATTCGATTCAAAACCACAAGATCTAATTCAAAATACATGTTTTATGCTAAGCTGTAATATGAAAAGAAAAATGTGTCTGCCTCGGGTTAATTTTTAATAGACAATGTCTGCTAAATAAGCCATGTTAACTTTACAGAAATATTACCTGTGGAAAGTAATTGGATTGCAAGGTGTCAAGGAATAATATCTCAAGTTTATTTTGGAACAAAGCTCCCATAATATGTAATTATACTTTAATTCACGACTGAAAAAGAAAACATTTTTTACATTTATTAAACAATGTACTGCGTATGTAACAATGTATAATGCATAAATAAAATTGGTTTACCACGGGCAAAACTGACGAACCGGTTTGAGTTTTCTGAGGTATTCTGCCGTGGATCTGAGATGTTTCAACGACGGCGCCGTGGACCACTACATGTCGCTAAAATGAACTACGTTGACCTTGGAATCCACGCAGTCCACACTTGCGTGGTGATATCGTGCGACTGTTGATTAACGACGCATTTTTAAGTTGTTTATTAATAACATTATTAATTTAGTTTTGAACCATAGACCACAAAAATATATAGACGTAAACTAACTAATCATAAATAGCCACGGCTGGCTTCTAACCCTGCATTGCGCTCAATTGTTAACACCGTCACGAATGACTGACTCCGCGTCGAATAGCGTCACTGTATTTATAGGTAACATCGCTTTCTAGATCCTTCGACGTCCTAGTTGCCTAAAGAGATCTGTGGAATTTTCCATAGACTATGAGATGCTTGTGGGGCATTCTAGATGATTCCAAAGAAGTATTGTAGGGCATCCCAGAATGTTATGGAATGTACGAGAGAATTCGGTCGTGTCGTTGTACTTGAGTGGCTCTGACAGTGCGCAATTATCGTTACAGTATTATAAACACGTATAAATGTTTCTTAAACTTCAAGTATTTCTAATATCAAGTTTCCTGACTTCATACCACAACATGTGAGTTTATAAAAATAAATAATTTAAATACAAAAAGCCAGCACATTCATATAAACGGATAATAGTCACAATCTATAGACATTTTTCTGTCTCTTGGTCATTATCGAAGAATCTGCATTGATTTTTTTTTACAAAACCCTCTCTGCACTAGTATTTATATCGCCACGTTTACAATGAAATTGTAAGCGAACATTTCATCCGCAGATGGAGCTGTAAATAAAACTGTTTTGCAATCAACGTGCTTTTAGCAATCAAATCCACTTTCCATTTTTAAGGGATGCGAAAATATTGCTGAGAGAGTAACAGAACGCATCTGCGAGTACCTATGAACGAATCCCACGAGGGTTTCGTTCTAGTAAATGATATTGCATAACGCCATTTCGTTGATCACTACATTTTAATTAAAAAGCGGCCGATAGGCATTCGATATTTTTTACCTGGATTAAAATGAAAGTCAATACTGTGATGGGAATCCCGTGACCAATCACAGGAGCGGGTGAAAAATGCATTTGAAGTCGGCCAATTAGGATCAAGTGCGTAAATCACGTTATGTCATTAACGCTGTCTCTATTGCTTAGATCACTTCTGATAAACTACGTTCAATGTTCGCTTGTAGAATCTACTCACCCCAGAATCCTTTATTCACTTGCGCTGATCACTTACTAATAACGTGTTGTAATATATAGAATAACTGATCACACTGATCGATAATATCACGGAGATGTTTATATCGCCTTGTTAACGTCACAAACTTAATTGCATGAGCCCGCGTGACTCCTTATATAGCAAAAATTCCTTCGAAAGGTTTATTCTAGAGGTAACGAGAAACATGTGGAACGTTCTAGATTATTCTACGTAGTCTTTTACTAAAGCGATGGAATGTCGTAGAATTCTCTAGGGAGATCACGGATTCACGGTCACGGATGAGTGACTCCGGATTGCGTGCGTAGCAATCTGCGGTCATGGTTGGCCGACCGCCATCGCGTGACACTTTTGTTTATTTTCAGAACTCAGTAGGTACATAGTTTCGCTGCAATATGAATAGTAATAGTCTAAGGCAGATTTTGCCGGAAAATTCGTGAAATGTTAAATGTTATGTCAACGGGCAACCCACCGCAGCCCTCAAAAATCGTTATTTTTGACAGCGGGCTAACGCCCTGGATAGCGAAATCAGTGGGCGAGAAATAGACAGCAAAAATAAATAGTGTTCCGACGGGAGAATATTCTAGCAGACGAATTCCACAGAAGAGTGACTTATGCGAAATTAGTGTGAATTAAAGAACAGTTCCAGTTAAAATTGTGTCCAGTGACTAAATTTAATAATTTTTTTCAAATCCCTTTTTTATTATATTTAAATCGCACCATGTAAAAACTTTTAATCGTCAATAACGAATGGACCAATCGTGAGTGTTCATTCTTATGTACTTGTGTATGTTTCACTTACTTGCATTCCACACACTACGTTAGAAATTCGTGGTTTCAAGGACTCGAAACCTTTCAGAATGTAATACAATATTGAACGTTTCGTAAAGCGCTTTTAAGAGAATGAAGAAATAATTGCATTTTCTTGGACCTGCTCGCTTTAATTGGGCATGCTCGAGTAGAAACTTGTGGTTTCTTAGATTTTTTTTTACAACTCCTAGAACAGACTGGAAAATTAAACTCACACATTTTTTTAAAATTAAATAAAAAAACTGTTCACGTTTTAAATGGATGAAAAAGGTTTTTTAATTCGAAGTTAGTATTGATTTTTTAATTTTATTTTTAATATACAGATTTTCAATAGATCATTATTGAATAAAAGAAAAATGTAAAAATATTTTATAACATTACATGTTGTTATGAGATTCTAGAAATTAGAAAAACCAGACGTTATCGAGGATTTTCCAGTACTCTTTTTTGGAATAAATTTATAAATTGTTACGTGATCATGGCTATGAGAGGGAAATAAGATACAGGAAATTATTTTTATAATTAAATGTTTTATAATTTTATAACTTAATTAAAAAATAAATAAAATTTTATAATTTAATTTATAATTTAATAAATTAAATTAAAATTTTATTAATTAAATTAATTCACTAGACACGAATTTAATCGGAGCACCGTTTTATAATTCACACTAAATGTCACGAGAATATTTCGCACATGTTGTCTAACGCAAGCTATTTCACGCTAATTCGCACGTAAGTTTCCACCCTGAGTTGCGCACGGGTTCGCGATTCGCTAGTTTCTATGATCACTTGTCAAACAATTCTGGCCGCGCGTCTGCTTGTCATCGCTTTTATACATACAATGTTGTTTCGCGATACATCGAGAGTGTACGATCGGTTTCTCAGTATTTCCAGTGATCGTGGTTTCTTTGAGAATAGTTAATTTTTAGTTCATGTAGAATGTGCGAGAGTCGTCGATGATGTTTAGTTACCATCGTTTTACATATACTCTCTGTCAGTATATTTCTTTATAAATACATGTCATTAGAGTTCTGGCATATAAATAAGTTCTAGTTGCAATATTTTATCATCTAGTTACCTACCCGTTCTCTATACACGAGTCTTTGAATCTAATTTTATTGTTTGTGCATAGCAAAATTGAAAAATAAATGGTGGGGATATCCTCGATAGAGAACCATCCTTGCAGTTTAAAGATAATTAAAAAAAATACACCAGAAAGCAATCTAAATAATAATTGCAGAGGATTTATACATTTCGCAATAACAATGAATATAAAAACATTTAAATTAAAAACATACGCAGTAAATTAATTAAATAAAACTCTATATGATGCGAAAATTGAAAAAAAGGGAAATAGCAAAAAATATATAATTTGTGTTTTGTAAAGAATTACATGAAAAATATTTTGAGATAGCTTTTCTGTCATGAAAATGCTTGTTCGGAATGTCCGGATCTATCAATATTCTCTCCTTCCCCTGAGCCTTAAAGCGGAGGTAAGTTTAGATTTCTGCCGTTATTCAAAAGGACAGGTAGTCACTTGTAACCAGTGTGAAATTAACAGGTAACCAGACACGAGGAAATAAAATAAATAAGCTTTCGAGAGGCTATTTCTTGGATTTATTTTTGATACATTGTGTTGTAAATAATATATTTTAGTGAATGTAAAAGCGAAAATGCTTGAAAAAAAATTATCACAAAAAATTAATACTCGCTGTATTCCTTGTGGATGCTTTTGGCGTACGTACAGCTTTTATTACGTAGTTTGAATAATCAATTTCAAATTTTGAATAAAATTATGTGAAAGAATTAATTATGATAAATTACAGAAGTCTCACAAAGATGAAATTATACATATGGGAAACGTAAATGAAATTCATTATAGAGTAGCCCAGGGCTTACGACCTGTGTGAGCTAGCATAAGTCATCACTCTACACAATGTAACATTCACCAATTCTACCGCAAAAACATCCACACATTATTTTTTTAAATTTATATAAATTGTCACGTGTCGATTAATAAAATATTCAATGTATAGTCATTTGAAACCAATTTAACTCAACGCTATTATTTAAATTACACTATTTCGCAATATATTACTCGTTAACGAACTCTTTATTATCTATGGAAAATACGTATAAAACTTTAAAATTCGCACTGTACGGACTGTCCAACACAACTGAACTCCCACCACGGCATGGTTTCGCATTTATATACCAATTCTAGTATTTTCGTACTTTATAGATTATTCTAGTGTTACGGAGAAGGTCCTTGTCACTTCTCGATTGTTCCAGGCGATTCCAGTATTGTCCCAATATTACCAGGGGTTTGGATAGTGCGTAAGATTTATTTCATTACAATATGTTTGTTTTAAATCAGTTTCTTTCATGTATTCGAATGGACTATCCTAAAAAGTATTATTACGTGAGAGAATTATTTCATTTTTTAAAGAAAAATTATTAAAATAAACTAATTTCTATATTCGTATTGCCCACATTTTTAATGTTGACATCGATTAGTATATTGTATTGTCGTTAACTAACTAATTGATAAAATTTCACGATTGCGGACACAAAGAGATCATTTGCACACAGTCAACTAAGATTACTCGACCGCCTGGTGGGCTGAAATTTATAGCTACGCCGTGTCCCATACCATGGACTTGCTTCTAGGAACTTCTAGAGCCGCTTCACATTTTACAAGATTATTCAAGGAGTCTCTACACTCTTTCGGAAACTATTGGATGCTTTTCTTCTCTTTTTTGTTTTTTTGTAAATATTGTTACGTTTCGTGGCTGCAGGATTAATTAATTAAAAAACGCTGGAATTTAATAATGGATTTATTAATTACTGATAAATTAATTAAACAAACGTACAAAGTTTCTTAACACTATTTAACAGAACGCTATTATTTATGTAAGTTAAATTGTTTCGCAAATTTATTTTTTTATTCACTCTAGAACAATCCGTCCAATTTCAGTACGTATTACTATTCGTATTGTGAACGTATTAGTATTATGAACATTTCAAAAAACTGTCACTTGACGTGAGTGCATGATTCTTTTTAGTCTCGTTACAATATTTTATTTAGGAAGTGCAGATTTCTAGCCCTTATTTTATATGAGGTCATCCATGCTCATTTGGAACCTCACTCCATTTAATGAATATAATTCTACGAAGAAAAGAAGGCGATTAATATTTAGAATACTACACAATTAGAAAAGAAAGAGATGAAATATATAACTATTAAGATAAATTTATATCTAAGCAGTAAATTTAATTTTACGGGCATATATCTCGGCAATGTTAATTGTCTTAATAAATATAAACGACTGTAGTCGCACTGTAAGGTAATTAGATACAACACTGACTTATATAAAAATGTATATTCGCTTCAAATGGAAATCAGGACCAGGCGTTTCACTGTCAGTCTCCTAGAATGGCACCTAATAAAAGTGTCAGCACTTATCTTTTATATTCCTCTGTATATTCATCAGACTAGAAAAATGGAAATGCCTTTCAATATGGGAAAAGAAAGACTTTCTTGAGGTTTTGTTATATCTGCTATATGAGTGACACATTGGTCCAAAAAAAATTGAATGCAGTCATCGAGGATTACTAATTTAGAATTGAATTCGAGATTTTATAGGAAATACTAGCTGTAACCCGTCAAAAATAACAGAACGTTGGTTTCTGTCTTTGCTAAGAAGCCCTAGTATATATTTATAATATCTTTTTGGTTGTCCACGCAGAGGCGACTGTAGTAACATGCGTAGAGTGGCCGGTTCGAGTTTGATGGTCCGGGGTACAAGCCCCATCTCGTATAATTCGTTTTTTTTAGCCGTGAATCGGAAATAACGGACGTTACACAAAGTTACTGGGATAGATAGATGGACGAAATTATTATGTTTAATTACTTTAAAATTTAAAGCAAACTAATATGTTTTTGAAAACTACGAAAAAATATGAATAAAAGGAAAAAAATAGGAAACTATTTATGAAAAAAAAATGTTTTGGACGGGATAGACACAAAACATTCCAAATTAGTAATTCTCGGTGACTATTCAAAATATTTTAATTTTTTTTTTTGGATGTTGCTGCCTTTGCAGTTATGCCCGTCATATATTATGTCGTATAATAGACATAGATAGATCTTGAGCTACTTACTTTGGAAGATCGTAGGAAGCTAACAGATCTAACATTCCTATTCAAAATAGTTTTCTATTTTGTATCATTATCATCATCATCATTATCAAAGTACTCAAATTTCGACTGCTGCGAACTCCTGAATGTTATAAATTTCAATGTACCTTACGGGAGGACTCGTCAAACCAGTGTTTCACTGTGACAATCCTGACACTAACTACCGTTCAAACTCTTGTATACCGCCGATGCATAAATTGTCAATAATGTTAAGTGTAATCAAGTTAAGTGCACGTATATTTATTCATCATATATGTAATCATGTTAAGTGCACGTATATTTATTCATCATATATGTAATCATGTTAAGTGCACGTATATTTATTCATCATATATGTAATCATGTTAAGTGCACGTATATTTATTCATCATATATGTAATCATGTTAAGTGCACGTATATTTATTCATCATATATGTAATCATGTTAAGTGCACGTATATTTATTCATCATATATGTAATCATGTTAAGTGCACGTATATTTATTCATCATATATGTAATCATGTTAAGTGCACGTATATTTATTCGAGTTTTTAAATTTTTCTATTATTTATGTGCATTATTGTATTTTAATTTTACTCTTTCGTGTTTTCAGATTTTTCCATTATTCATGTGTTTTATTGAACTATATTTCCACTATTTTATATTTTATATTTTAAACGCTTTTATTATTCATGTGTTATTATTTTTATTACTCCTCAACTCTTTTTATGTTTTAAAATTTTTCTGTTATTCACGCGTTTTATTGTATTATATCTCCTCTTTTTTATATTCTACTTATTCAAATTTTTCTATTATTAATTATCGTATTATATCTCTACTCTTTTTTATGAAATTTTTTGTCTATTTCTACACTGATGTAAAATATTTTTTCTTTAATTTACACACAAATGTTATACTATTAATATTATGTATAAATGCGTAGTAGGTAAAAGACTTTTTAGCCGAGTATATTCAATAAATAAATAAAAAATAGGCGATACGAGTATTATGAGAAGGCTATCTTGTGTTTGTGATAGTGGTTGTTCTGCTTTTGAGAGGCTAGACGTTTTATCCTGTGTCCTTTTTTGAGATCAGTAAGAACGTAAATTTTCCGTTTTTGTAATATTTACTTTCCTCAATTGTCAGTTTAATGGAGTATTGGAAAAGCTTTTTGAACGGGTAAAAGGCTCGGCATAAAATTCAACTATGGCCAAATATGCGCTATTTAAGGTAGCATTTTTAGTTGCATATCTCGGCATTACAGTAATAAAAAAAACGGTAAATTAGATTATATTATCCCAATTATATTAATTTCGTTGTCTGTATGTCCATCCATACGCGTAACCTTTTTATAGAATTTTTTTTTCCAAAAATTTTTTTTCCAAATTTTTAATTTATTAGCGTGAAGAATTTATATGTGCCGGTTTTTTGGTCGTTGGTAATTGTAATAGTGAAGCAAAAAGCATCAATTTTCATTTTTTTTGTAGAAAACGCAGAAATCTATGCTTTTTTGTTAAATATTACTCTTACTCCTGATCAAACAACCGGCCCTAAGAGATCGCTAATTTTATTGACAAATGTATATAATGTGATGCTCTTTTTTATGTAAACTAATGTAATATATTCATTCGATTCTTCTAACTTAAGTGTATAATATTCGCGTAATAAGGGGTTCCTTACATTAATTGTTATAAAATTTTATTACACAGAATAAAAACTTACAAATAGAGCAAGAAAATTAATAAACTATTTTTTTACTTCAAAGAAACTGTACGTGATGGTTAATTAGGTAGTCTTATTGATATATAGGTTAAGATATTTGTAAATAGTTTTTTTTGTGAGTTTCTTTTTTTTTCTCCATTTCTCCGCTGTCGATAATATTTTTCAATTTTTCACGATTTTTGAACCAGTTTAAGGCAGGGGTGGTATGATGCATATGTCTGAGACAGGTAACGCATTTTGATCGCTGCCTTCCTGGAATAATCGAAACAAATTCGTCTTATTTCTGATATATTCAAAGTAAGTAAGGTCATAGAAGGAAAAGGAAACGAAAAAGAAAAATACGACATAGGATATTGTGAATTAATTTATACATCCCTTCATTGTCTTTTGTTTGCCTGCCACCACCCCAAACAGTTTCAATAAAGCTCCGAAAGGGTTTTTTAGGAGCAAAACGTAAATCCTTCCTAAGATCCTCAGGTTTCCGTAGTTAAGCAGATTTTTTTCTTTGTATAATATTTGTGCTTTCGATCCAAGACAACTTGTGAATTTATTGTTTCGGAAGAAAGTTTATAGAAGTACATAATATACATTTGGAAACAAAAAAACTTGTTTATTAGTTCTAATTTTTAAAAATTTATGATTGATAATGCCCTCGTAAGGCGAAATAGGTCTCAACGAATTGAAAAAAATGTAGAAATAAAAAAAGTGTTTTTATTACCATATATAACTTTGGTTTTAAGTTTGGTGACTAGAATTTCTTTGGATTTTCTGGTATAGTAAAGAAAAAATAATAATATTGCGCAAAATAGAATGTCGAAGGGAAAAGTGAGTTACCAATTATAGATTTCTTTGAGAGAGAACTGACGAGTATTGACTCTTTTTTTTAATCAAAAAATTTTTCGTAAAAAAGGCAATCGGCTTGCTTTGGTACACCTAATTTTTTAAAATTAAAATAAATATATTTTGCTCCGTGGGATTTTCAAATATGTGATGAATTTGTGAATCATTGTGTAAGGCATCACTGGTTGGGGTGGAACGTATAAAAAATACCCTAGTCCAGTTGTAGTGCAAAGATTAATAATTAAAGTAATTCTTTAAAAAAATCTCCTTTCCAACAAACGAGTTATACAAATTGCTTCCAGTTCCAAACGTGGAAGATATAATAAAGCTAGTTTCTTTAATAAAAATATGTTAAGTGAAAAATCTAAACCAAAACCTGGATTACTTTAAACTAATGAGAAATAGTAGTCGAATAATTAAACCAAAATTAAAAACAACGAAAATGCAAAACCATTACATTTACAAAGCAATCAGCTACTACAACAGTCTCCCTATAGAGATGTACTGTATAAATAATCATACAGAAAAAATTGAAAAAATTAAAACCTTTTTAAAATCAAACAGCATTCATAAACGGTTCAAAATCAAAGAATTTATTTAAAAATTTCCTATTATATATATTCTGACTATCATTATTAACACCTAAATATATTAAATAATTTAATATTATTTACAGTATAAGAAATGAGGCTCCCCGTCAGACAAAAGAGTTCTCTTTACTGACGAGGTCTACATGATTAGAAAAACTAAAAAAAAAAGTCAATATAACAAGCTATAATATAAGAATATAATGTATACCATATATTAAATAAATAAAAAAATAAAAAATAAATATGGTACACTTATGTTGGCCGTAAGAAATTTAAGCCCTAGTAAACTATAAAACGAAAAAGTTCCTTTTGAGATACATGAACTAAATTGAAATGCGTAAAAAAGTAAGGAACTTACTCACAGTGAACTATTATATGAAATTTTGCGATTGCGAGAACAGGATAATTGCGCTCATTTCCAAGGGATTAAAATCCAAAAGCTGCTGACTTCAGTGTGCCAGTTGGCTTACGTAAGGACCACGGGCCAATGGATGCGTTTAGATGAGTGCGCAGCGTGCTCTTGCCAATCTTAATAATAATAATAATAATATTGGATTATTTATATAGCGCCATTTTTGTGAAAATTTCACCTCAAGGGTGCTTTACACACAAAAAACTCTTACATACTAAAATCATAGAATCACAAAATGAAAAAGAAAAGAGAAAGAAAAACAGTTCAAAACATAAAATTGTAAAAAAAAAAACAACGTTAAAAACAACAATATTAAAAAGGTTCTGGGAAAGATTTTGTAAACAAGTGCGTTTTAAGTCTTTTCTTAAATAAAGTCTCTGAATCCGTGTTTCTTATCAGGGAGGGCAAAGAGTTCCACGCTTTGGGGCCCGCCACCGCAAATGCCCGTTCGCTGAACCTAGTTTTCTGGAACTGACTTGCCGGTTCCACAATCCTTCCCACCGCTGAAGTAGACGCTGACCTAAGAGTTTGACGTCTCCCATTTATGTTGTCTGGAATACAGAGCTCCTGAAGATACAGAGGCGCCATGTTATGAGTTGCCTTGTACATCAACCAACACAGTTTGAACTCTACTCTTTCAGGAAAACGAAGCCAGTGCAATTCTCGCAGAAGGGATGTTATGTGCGAGAATTTCGACGTTCCATATATGATCCGTGCTGCAGCGTTTAGAACAGATTGTAGTCTATCGAGCTGAAACATCGGTAGGCCAGCGTAGATACCATTGCAGTAGTCCACACGTGATACAACAAATGCATTAATGAGTAAACGGGCTGCCTCAGAGGGAAGATGTCTGCGAATACTTTTAATCTGTCTCAGTTGATAAAAACGTGATGTAGGTTATTTATTTTATTGCGTTCAGCTGCACTAATCATTGCTCAAGACGTCTCAAGTAGATTCTATCACGACGCTTGAATTTTACTGCACAAAAAATAACCCACCTGATTGAGACCACTGTTCTGGGAGATTAAGTTTTATTATACACAATTATCAACCACGTCGTCTAGATTTCCTAGTGAAGATTAATTTTCATGTTCCATTTAAAGAACGACTCTATTTCAAACTTCAAATAAAACTTTTGATGCTCTTGTACTTCTGTACTTGAATAATCAATTGCAAGAATGAATAGAAATGGAAACTCGCTCGAAGTTACGATCCAACTGCTTTTTCATTAAACACAATGAAGAATTCCAGGAGTAGATTCATTTCATAGAACTTGGCTGTTCTCAAGATTTCATCTGTACTTTTGTTCGTGTACTTTCTTGTTCTTACACTTTGATCGAGATAATAAATTTCTGGAACTGTTCTTAATACGAAACATCCGAAACAAACCGAAAACGAATTTAATTCCTAAGCAGGAATGCATGTAAAAAAATGGAATCGATTGAATTTGAGCCCTTGATAAAAAAACGGTTTTATTTAAATAAACAAAGTTTCTTCTTCTTTTTTTTTCCTTTTAATAGTCCTATGTAGTCTGTTCTCCAGAAGATAGCGTCTCTTCTGGTAAACTATCCTCCTAGGCCTTCTGCGAAGGCGGGTTCCGTGAGGCTGACTATATAGTGCGATATAAGAGAGTCATGATCATACCAGCCCTTCCTTCGCTGTCTAGTCTATCGTACAATGTCTTCATCCTCTTATTTTGGTGATCCTCACGCGATATCCCAATGTCTTCATCCTTAAATATCTTTCCTATTCTGGTGTTCTTCACGTGATCTCCCAAAATCTTGCTGCTATAATCCTCAGTGTCTTCATCTCAGATGTTTGTTCATTCCTGATTGTGTCTGCCCTTGCTTTAACGCCGTGTCATGATTGGTCTTATGCGTGCTCCATTGATTCTCATCTTGCTCTTTTTTTTTAAAACGCCTCAACAGGCCAAGAGGCCCAATTGAACTGAAGTTACATCACAAAAACACATATGATTGAGTAATTCACTTGGATTTATTGCGACCTCGCCGAGAATTGAACTCGGAACCCTCGGTGTCAGAAGCCAGTGGCATGCCCACTGGGCTACGAGGGCTGCAAAATGGCCATATCTTTATTTTTCCAAAGTGTGGATTTTAAAGCACTAGAGATTGCTGCTGCCTTGTTAACTAGGGCTTCTATTTCTTCACATTGATTAGCTCCTCCAACCGAGTCTATGCTATGCCTTGATATCTGAAGGTGCCGACCTGTTCTGTGAGTTTGTTTTCTGTAGTAAGGTTACATGTTTTGGGTATTGTAAAGAAGGTCATACATTTAGTATTTTCGATAGCGATTGCGTTGTTGTATTTTACAAGCATTGTGCAGTCGGTCAAGTGTAATTTGTAAGTCATTTTTCTCCGCTTTAATTCTAGAATCGTCTGCATAGCAGACCACACTGCCGATTTTCTCTCTCAAGAGTAAGATGGGAGATGATTACAATAATAAGATTATGGTCAAATACGAGGCGTATACAAAGCAAAAGCAGCAATATCTCACTGTGGTATAAAAAACCTATCACTGCTCTAGAAAATATTTCTGGAGGCTGTGGATGAGATGTTTTTGCCATTACTGTCTTTGCTATGATGTTAAAATTTAAAATCGACATCAAATCTCACTTTAGTTTGAAGTGGCTATTTTTTTACATGGCACATCCTTGAGGTATGATTGATTGAAGTGCATATTGCTGCCTTTGCTTATTACACTTCGAGGATATTACTGTGTTTGTTTTTGATAGTGATTTGAAAATTATCATTTGATTTGATATATTTCCTATAAATTCTTGAATGCGCTACATAATAGATAAATATTTTTTTGTTTTTGAGACCAAACTAAGCACTAAAGACTATTTAAGACCAGTGGTTCTTTTTTCCAATTATCAAATTCGATTAGGCTCTCCAAGCACAAGTGCTAGTTCCTTACTGGGTGAAATTAATTGAGGTTTTTATTTATAGTTTTAATAGAATAGAAAAAAAGTTCTGTGCTGACTCGTACCGGTTTTACGGCCCCGGCCGGTGTGGGGAGCATAATCTTGTTAGTAGTGTTATGTCAACCAGGCGACGAATGAGCAGGACCGACCATTCACTGCACTGTTATCAACAAATGAAAATAATAAAATGTTTTTCGTCCTGTTGCTTAATGGGACTATTTTAATTACAACTTGTTTTGTATTACAGTGTGTCCGCAAATATCATCTGATCGAGTTGAGACGAACTTCTTGCATCCTTCCGTGGGTGAGTCCAAAGTTTCAATCGGGAGGCGAATGCAGCTTTAAGGGGAGACTACACGGTAAGTCTAGCATTTCTCTTATTTCTTTGTTTCTGGTCTACAAATATGTATATATAAATATAAATATATATAATGTATCCTTAAAATATCTGTATTTTATTCCCGACTATTATATTATTTTTCAATTCCTATTTAGAATGCGCCAGTGTCGTGAAAATCTCCATTTACAGATTTTATTCAATTATTCTTAGTGTCAAAAGCAAAATCTTAGTGAAATATGGCGAACACTCACGTTTTCTCCTTTATCGACACCAATATTATAATGGAAAAAGGCTTTCAAGGCGTCCCTACATTTGACAGAGTGCTAGAATATATTATGGAGAATGCATCTGGCTGTAATTGACGCGGACACCCGGTAGAAGTGACGTCATGAAAGAAGCTACCATAAATCAGAGGAATATAGTGCTTTAACACAAGGTGTAACAGAGCTAGTCCAAAACACCTTATAGATAGATTTCTACCTAAATTATTGGTCGAAGTTTTAATGATATATTTATTAATTTATTAAAGCCTACATAGTTAATATATAGTAATATACTTTTATATATATTTTTTAGAATTTTGTAGCGTATTTCATTGTGGTTTTTTAGGTTAATGTATAAGTAAATCACTGACTCCCTTATTAGACCTCGGTCTAGTTATAAATGATCTTATATGAGGAGTTAAGGAGATATGCAACTCCAAAGTAAAATGTTGGACAATCTTTCAAGTTATATGTAGCGAATATTTTAAACGGACCTCCATTCTATCCGGGGATGGCGCGTTATCCAATTTCGCCACGGCAATTTGGTTCGAATCCCGGTAGCAGTAAAAATATTTTTTCGTACATTGATTTTTCTGTATGTCTTTTCTAATTGAGTAATAAAAATTTGTTTAACTTAAATGTTAACTACTCAGCACAGGAAAAATATCAATATTTATGTAGTCAAGTGTTTCAAAATTTAGATTATTTTTCGATATTTGATGATCTGACTTATCTTCTGTAAAAATTGGACAATCTTTAAAGTAAATTATCTAGAATATTTTAAATTCATTTAGTACAAGATAAGTAAAATGGTTAGAACCTTGCGTTAATTTGAATTAATTTTTTTCTTTATGAGTCAAGTTCATGTTGAAGTGTAAACTTTAGCTTAAAAGAGAATGACCAATGAAAATATCTGTTGGCGAATAGAATTTGAAGAAAAATAAATAAACATCATTTAATTAGTAAATAAAATAATAAAAAATACAGTGTTGCCTGTTCGAAACGCGGGGGATGTTTTCTACGAAATTAATAAAGTAACCCGTCTTTCATAACCCCGGATGATATAATTTTCCCCCGTAACTGGTAACGTAAGTATGAGTCCCAGGAATTTTTCATCAAGCTAAAATACGTTCCGTCTCCAATCTCGTAAACCGGCATTTCGCCATACACAATAAAACTGGCGCTCCACAAATATAAATATATTAGATCTTGATTAGGTGACGTTGTGTTTTCACGTTCTGAACAGCAGTTTAAGTGGCAGCCCGCGCATATCTCCAAGACAAATTATGCGGAGATGGAAACTTCTAGACTGCCGCGGGAAATTTTTAGAATGGTGGCGCGGCAGTTGGCGTACGGCGATGCGTAAATAAATTTAAATTGTTACGAACTAAATATTATGTCATGTCATCTCTCTCGAACGCACGTCTCTGGATATAGAAAATCTATTACACTTTCACATCACTGACATATTTAATATTATCTCGGAATGGTAAGCAATAGGAATAACGCACTGTTCGAGTTCCTTGTTGTATATCACACTATAGCAGGATCGACCTACAGCCTACAGCAATCTAGAGTGATCTAAAACGTTCGAGAAACGCCTGAAACAACCGATAAGCGACGAGAACCTTCTCCTAAGCACTAGAATAATGTAGAAGGTACAAAAATACCATCATTTAGGTATTAATACGGAACTAAGCCGCGGCGCATGCTCAGTTGTCGTGTTTTTGACAAATAGTTTGCTAGTCAACCGCGAGCCGCCAGGCTAGGGTGGCCAGTCGTGAGATACTCGAAGCGAAATAATCGAGAGAAGTTATTGGCAAAATTAACTAGAGCGACCTCTATGTGCGAGAATTGAATATTCTACGAGCGATGAATATGGGTTACTCAGCGATAAAAAAAGTGTTCATTTGGGAGTGATATTTTTCAAAATAGCGTAATTTAATGAACAGAGTTAAGTTTAGTTCGTTTTAAGTTACGTTGTTGATAATCAATTAATCATTAATTAATAAATCACTAATTAATTTTTAGTGTTTTCGTTCATTCCTCCTTAGCCACAACATGTAACAATATTAACATCTTAATGTTAGAAAAATTACATATATTAATCTATATCACACGTTTCAGATCTTCACTGGATAGACACTCTCCTACCATCTACATAGACGAACTTCACTCATACACACACTTATTACACACAGCTCCTACATTCACCACATACACAGACACACTCCATTGACCTCAATCCTAGCCACCTCATTCTTCTACCTCTCACATCCATTCCTATTTTGATTTCTCTCTTTTTCGGATTTATTGGGTATTTATATTTTTTCTGAGTATGTACGAATAAAAGTAATCAAATTTTCTAAAGTATAAAAAAATATACAGACAAAAAAATATTGCTTCACTCCTCAAATAAAAGTTGGGCGCTTACGATATTGATATAGATTACAAAATTCTGCTGCTGATGGAGGAAAAGCGCCATCTTTTGGTGTTTAGTCTTAATATTACCCAGCGTACAAAATCATTTTGGTAGGAAACTAGTGACTCTTTTTGTGTCCATTACTTATTTACCACAAAAAACTTTGATTAATTAATTATGACGGATTGATTTATTCAATAGTGAATCTGATAATTTATTCATGTATTGTGATCGAGAATACTTTTGTGCGCAAAATTTCAGTTCAATTGGATATTGGAATGCGGTAAAATATCGATTATAAGATTCCGTCCAGACAAACAGACAGACAGGTGAAGCTAGCGCGGTAATAAGCGCGATAATAAATAAATAAATCATTTTCTCTTTAGAAGATAAATGTATCGCTCTTTATAAGATATGAAAAAATACGAGATATTCAAATAGCTTGTTTACTATCCGCATATTTCGCTGAATTTAAAATGGCCGCCCTGGAAATGTGCCTAATCCGTACACCCCTTAATCCGGGCCTGTCCCGGGGCGGGCGGCCAGAGCGAGACAGGTGCCGGCCTCGTACAAAGCCTCGCGTGGGAATCGTTTGTTTGAAACACGTCCAATTGAAAGAGGACATTTTAAGCAGAGCCGTAATTGTTTTGGAAGCAAATTAAATTCATCCACCGTGTGAACGGAGAATGAGTATTTTAATTTTATTGCACTATAGAGGATTCGTTTTATTTTTTGCGCCATAAAAGTACTTCTATATGAACACGACGAGATTGCTACATCAGAAATATCTACGGTTTCTACACACTGTACCATCGTCAAAACGGACGCACAATTGTCAGCGATAAAAATTATTAATAATATGTTTATTACAGAATTTTAAAATTAATAAATATGTGCGAAAAAAATTCCACTCTACATGGACTCTTCCTGTATTCAATATATGTATCGAGTTAAACGTTGGTGTACTGTAAGGTGTGACAAGGGAGGGAAAGAGAGGAAATAGGTGTACAAAAGTAGATACACACGGTTGGTATATTCTGATTTATTTCGTATGTTTCGAGATTTATCTTTTTTTTAAATAGAGATACGACGATGGAATACGTGTTACATCAATATTCCTACTATTTTTAAACTAAACTAAATGCTTGCGCTATGAAAATCGGATTAATTTGCTGGTCTGGAGTGAGGTGCGGGTTCGTACCTCACTCGTCACTTACGACCTTTGGATCATGAAGCGAGACCAACAAGGTACTCAAACTATCTGGAGCAATAAAAATATGGTAGTATAAAGGTTACAAAGATAAACGTGTGTCGAAGAAGGAATAAGGGAACCGCGCAAGGTCGCAAACAGTGAAAATAAATAAATATATAATTATTATCATTGAGGCTTTGTGATATTGTCCGTATTCATACAAAAATGGTGTGTCTTACTTATTTATTTTTACTATTAATCACACGTATTATAATCAACAGATCGTTAACGATATACATACAATAATACATATAACGCATAAAGCTAATGAAATGAATCATTTTGAAAAAAAAGAAATAAAAAGTATTTTGAACTCGGGTGTTAATTTGCTTAACAATACTACTTTCACTAACTCTTCTCTCAATATTTCCATTACAACCACATTTATACTAGTATCTTTAGCTCATTTCGTCAGTACCTACCTAAACACTTTTATATTTGTATTTGAATCTACTGAATGTAAAAATTATATATTTGAAAGTAGTCAATTTAATACTTCACCTATCGATGAGAGATTCCGTTACCCTTGAAAGTTTTGTAGGTAGTAAAATATATAAATATTATTTAATTGACATAGGAATAGCAAAGTTAATGTTTTTCACCTAATTTTATGATCATTATAGCCGTAGTACTTTAATGTAAAAGCATTTTATGACAATCAGGGGAATGATATATCACGTAAAATATAATGATACTCATAATTAAAAACTAATTATAAACATTGTAGTAAATAAAATGAAAAATTATACTACAAAGCAACCCATTAATGATCAAAGGAGTGGCTCAACACGATCTTCTTACATTAAATAAAAAAATATATTGTAACGAGATGCTAAAAAGAATGGCGCATTTCTACGTCACTTGTCGCAGCACTATCAAAAAATTGAGGACGACCTAGGGTGATCTAATAACTTCGGTAAATGTCTAGAACATTAAAGAAATACATAGAAAAGCCGAGAAGCCACGAGAATCTTTTACTAAATACTAGAATAATATAGAGAGTACGAAAGTATCAACTTTAGGATATAAATACGAATGCTCCGTGGCAGTTGTGGTGGTAGTTGAGTTTGACAGGCGAAAACAGTACGAAGTCGGCCTTATACCACGAGGTCAGGTGGTGGCAGGTGCGATAATTGAAGCGACACGAGAGAATAATCGAAGTACTAATCTAAGTGGCGAAAGAAATAAGCGATAAATATTGCGAGTGAGAACTGGATGGAACGTTCTAAAGAATATTTAATTAATTAATAATTTAAAGAAAAGCGTTATGTCACTCTGTACATAAAATAGTTAATTAATCAGTAATTAATAAATCGCTTATTTATTTCCGGCGTTTTCATTAATTCCTCCCGCAGCCACGACATGTGACAATATGTAAGCTTGAGTATCAACGAAAGAATCTTATTACATCAAAATTTAACACTCACCGAATTTGATTGTAAAATAATCGAGAAAATGACTAACTCCCGTCAATGTGAAAAATTGACACGAGTCAAAACAATCCGACACATGGATGAGATGATCGATGATCATCTCAACTGGAAAGAGCATATTATAAACCAAGCGGGATGCCGTAGAAACTTATCTATTTTTTTAACAGGTACGAACTTTAACTGTTCCTTGATCAGGTGATCGGTGCACTTCGCGTTCAGTTATTCTTTAATAAATTACGCGATATAAGTATTAGTAGAAGCAGAAAAATATATTACTAGAGACAGCTAAAAACTATTCTTTGGGTGATTACTGATCGCGCGTTTAGATATTCATCGGATCTACTCTTTACAAAGTGTAATTTTTTAGATATGATATAAATTTACATGCGGAGACTCGTCATATAATACTCACTCGCACTCACGAACATACTCATTCGTTACAAACTCATAATCATACTCACATAATAATTATCATAAATATTATAATCAAATAACTCATAATCATACTCACATAATCATAATCATACACTCACATAATCATACTCACTCAGTTACAAACCACATACACAATACAATATAATAAACGAACAACTTGACATAGGTATAGAGAGCAAGAACAACATTTTACCAATGGTCCTATATTGTAACGAGATGTTCAATATAACGTACAGAATATATATAGTTATAATGTTGATGACAACACAAAATAAGATCGTAAACTCTAGAAAATAAGAGAATGTTCTCGAGAATTCGAACAGCCAGCGTATTGCTTATATAAAGCGGGACCGACAGCGCGCAGTCAGTTTGTTTTGAAACTTCTATCAGCGCGATATCAGCCGGATTGGCTAGTCGTGAAATTTCGTAGCGTCGGACATTAAGCGAAAAAATTGAGCGAAGTACCTAAATGGCGATTTAAATAAGTGCGACTACTTACGTGCGATATTCAAATGAAATGTTCGAGCGAGTGATAAATAAAGCATAGCCCAGCGATAAAAAAGAGCTTATAGGTGGGTGATAAATTGCGAAATATTGCTTATAATTAATTTAATTCATGTTAAGAGGCTTTGTTAATTTATTAAAATAATTAATCTAATTGATAAATCGCTAATTGATTTCTAGTGTATTCATTTGTCTCCCGCAGCCAAGTCCCATGAACATATGTTATTAGAACTATTTAATATAGTTCCTTCTTAGTTTTTTAACTTTTTACACTTGTACACATTTTTTATTTTTGATGACGTCTTTAATTCCAATTTCAGTTTAAGTATAATGTAGTGATGCGAAATCGAATACATTCGAAATAAAATCCGAAGAAATTACGCACTAACAAAGTCTCTTGAAGCCTCTAGAATGCTCCACAAAACTCTGGAATCGACTTGGACTTTCTCTGAAGTGCTGAAAATGTCAAGGAATCGCTAGAAATGTAAATGATCTTTTTGAAGTATCGCGAAGTCAACATGTTTGGTATAAAAGGCCAAGCATGGACGCGGCGAAGCAAGTCACTGTTTGACGTTTAAAAAATGCGATATAAACCGCAGCAGTGTGGGCATCTCATGTTTAACTGAGTAACAGATATTAGGCGCGGGCACCTACTGACAAGCGAGAATTTTTTAGTGCGGACCTGAGCGATTTAAGTAACGTGCTTCAGTTTATGAGAGACAAGTTATTCAGGAGTGATAAAAGTACAGCGAAGATCCAAGAATGAATATTGAATAATTGTCTGAATTATTCCAGATACATTTTTAGTGACTGTAAATTTAAGAATAGTGCTATAGTTAAGTTCATGTCCTGACTTTGAATAAATAAAACGTTTATTGATTTTTTAGGTGTTTCATTTTCCTCCCATAGACATGTCTCGAGACTTTGCGTACGATGTATATAATAGGCCCCGAAAAATATTGATTATCCAATAAATAATATGTAGTGTCAATGATATCATGAACAAGACTTATTTTTTTCTAAAAAGCAGTCAAATTACTTTGAATAAAATAAGTGATAGTTAAACAGTTATTTTAACCGGGTACACATGGTACAGTTATTTATAATTTGTATTTGATGATTGGTAACTGAGGAATAACTGTTATCAGTAGATAACAGTTATTTCTTTACGATAGTTGCCCATTGAGTTGCAAAAAATTAGTAACCAATCATAAACACAAATAACGCTTTGTATGTCACTGGTCAAAATACCATACTAAATAAAACCTATAGGTAGTACTGAGACCTTTAATATATTTTTATTAGCATATCACGTGAATATTATTAATTAATATAATTGAACTGAAACATACACGCGTAATGCACTTTTGTGACGCTTTAATTATTCAGCACACCACTGCATTTAACAACCATTTTAATATCGCATGAACAACTTCACAAAATGTGCATTTATTTAATTGCATCATCATCAGCATGATTGGACTATTATTACGTAAAGATTTATGTATTTTGATTTGTCAGTTTTTAATATTTCATAATTTTCTGTCGGATAAATAATTACTTTCCTTTTTTTCCAGAATATATGTTTACGTAAAAATCATGCTTCCATTTATTTTCTGCGCGCGTCTTTTGTATACTCCATTTCTTCTATATAACTGTCTTTTGTTTCTTCATTTGTTTGTAGAATGTAAAGAAAAAATACGAAAATTCAATTTTATTTTTAATAACACAGGATTAGAAACACGTATATTAATCCAAAAATATTTTGACAATTGACGCATTTTAGTATACCGACTTATTAATCACGAGTTGGTTAAAATATATAAATAATGTTTGGATAGTCAGATAGTCATCTGGATGTCAATTTAGAATCTCAACAAAGTGAAACGTCTTTCCCGTATCCATTTCATCTTCAAACTCAAAAAATTCACATCACATCTCATCTCCACTGGCCTACAATTTTAAAACGCCATAACATTTATAATTTATCATTTATAATATCTACTATTTAATTTTCTTTTTAATTATTACTCACCTCAGTACCTGAAATCAAAATTAAACTTTCTATCTAATCATGGTCTTCCATTCCGTTCACAAACTTCACAATCAATCCCCATTCATAATACTGAAATTTTCAGCTTTTCATTCGAAATGGCATCGGTGAGGCTGTGGAATTACTTGTACACAGATATCACATTTATAACAGTATTAAGGTGACATAAAAGTTTAATTGTGTATATCTTTGAAGATGATAAATAAATATTAAAATATAATAAATAACCTCTCTCGGAGGCACATATGATTTTCCATGTGTGTCCGCAGTGACGCTGCTTGTATAGTGCAAAATCTGACACTAGATGGTACCGATCGGCGTCAGAGCCGGCTCATCAAGAAATAAAGTTTATAAGCATAAAAGTTTATAAACAAGTCATGAATAGCTTGGTGGTGTAATGGTCATGACGCACGCCTAGTGATCTGGTGGTCGGTGTTTCGAGCCCCATTTCGGCTACCAGCAAGTTAGTACTGTTTTCATAGCACTGGCTTTTTGCTTAGTTTGAAAATAGTAAGAATATTGATGCGACACGTATTTCGTGTTCGCATCTCTATTTAAAAAAAATCATTGAATTTAAAAAATTTCTTCTTTTGCTTTCTGTCTGTTCTATTTCTTTTTATATTAAAAAATAACATAACTGTAGAAACAATCAATTATTACCATTTAAAATGCTAATTTTGGAAACAGCTTAAAAAGCAAAAGCTGTTAATACCAAACACTTTTGAAACCGTTGAAATAATAATTTCGACGCAGAACTTGCTAAAGCAAGTTAAACTTTTACGGTCGCCATTAATAAAAGTGATAAAACCGTCTGCTTTGATTAGTTTATACGTGGATTGGAAGCTGTAAAGGGAAATGCAATTTTCTATTGAATATTTACTGAATAAATAGTAGAGGTGTTTAATATTGAGTGTATTTAAATACCCATCAAAAAATTCTGAACAGAAAAGAAAATTTCAAAACGTTTCTAATGAGAAAACATCTGTTATAATCAATTGAGAGAGAAAAATGCTTGGCAGAAACACAATATTAAAAATATTATATGATTTATAATGAAATATTCAACAAATTCGATGTATTCGATATAAAACAAATTTTACTCTTAAATACACATACAAACACAAAAATACACAGATTAAACCAACTCAAACAATAATTACCACACGGTCAAATAAACTCAATCTACAAATTCCAAGATTACTTACCACTTATGGACAAAGGAGCTATAACTATTTTGGACCCAGAGTACTTCATTGCATGCTTGACGAATTAAAACAATCCGGTTTAACCATAATTTATAAACGCTAACATAAAATACAAAATAAAACAGTGGATCCGAAACAAGGGAAGAGATAAAATTGGCACACTTACACAAACACACTAACACATCATAACCTCATATATACGATATATTTTCTATTATGTTACTTTAAACATTTTATTATCTATTTACTATGTTTTGTACCTACACAATATTGTAAATTATGCCTGTCTCAACACAGATATTTCTAGTGAGACAGGCACAGTCCAACCAAAATTTTATACTTAAAATTAATTAGAAATAAATAAACAAATAAATTAGATAGAGATTTCTGTAATTTATCTTAATTACGTTTTATCAATGTCAAAAATGTTTGAGAATTTGCAAAACGTTTCCAAAAGACTCCAGAATGATTCAATAATCCAGACTCGACGGCTATATATATGTTCATAATTCCATTTTCACCGCCTAAATTCCAATCAGAATATTTTAACTAACTTTTGTAAATTAATTAAAATATCAGTGCAATTCACAAGTACGCGATTCAATGCAACTGCCTGCCTACACACACATATTAACTAAAGGGTTCTAAGGTTCGCCTTCGCGATGTTCAAGCTTCACGAAGACCTTTGCGAAGGTTACTTATTCGTCTTTGTATGTCTTTTGTTGGCGTCGATGAGATGTAAAGCTGCTTATAAAGTCAGCTCTACACTCGTGCTCGTGAAAGTATGTCGCGGAGTCTATTTTAGTTAATGTGTGTGTATGTAGGCAGGCAGTTGCACTGAATCACTGTGAATTACACTGATATTTTACTTAATTTACAAGATTTGATTAAAATATACTGATTGTAATTTAGGCGATGGAAATGGAATTATAATCAAATGACGCTGTCGAGTCTGGACTCATTTTGGAGTATTTTGGAAAGGTTTTGCAAATTCTCACGCATTTTTTACATTGATAAAACAAACTAAATTAAGATAAATTATAAAAGTCTCACACAGACGAAGCAATAAATATGAGAAATGTGTGTGAAAGTCTTTTAATACGATGGCCCAGGGATTACAAGCTGGATTAGCTGGCTCAAGTAATCATTCAACTATCATAACTATATATCAAAATATTGTTGATGAAATGTATTTAATTTTCATATAATCATATATTTAAGTGTGTTTTTTATTTTTTTATTTTATTTTCATTTATTGGTTTTCTTACAGCCATATAATTAATCAATCTTGAAAAAAACAATAATTGATGTACAGAGTTTTGGGCCAATTACAAGAAAACACATATATACAATCGATAAAAAATAAGAAAAAACATGTCCAATAGTGAGTTTGTGTGAGTGTGTGTATTTGTGTGTTTATTTATTTATTTTGTTTTGGGAAAAGTTAACAGCAAAACAATCTTAAAAATTTTCCACTGAATTTAAAAATTTAATTTAACATACATTAATAGCGAATGGAGGGGAATGTGGGACGGGAGTAGAAGGGAAGATATAATGTACAAATTAGTGTGTTATGGATCAAGCGAATGGACGGGCTTAATGTTTTTTTTAAACAGAGATGCGAACACGGAATACGTATCACATCAATATTCTTATTATTTTCAAACTAAGCTAAACGCTTGTGCTATGAAAATAAGACTTTGCTGGTTTGAAGTGAAGTTCGAACCCGCGACCTTTGGATTATGAGGCAAAGTTTCTAACCACAATACCAACAAGCTACTATATATACTTGATAAACAATTTTTGACCGGTGATAAATATGGCGTTGCTTTGCTGGTATTATTAACTAAAACATATTTAATCCCATCACGTTTTTTATGAATTAAGTGTATTATATTTTATGACGCTTATTTCTCCTATTTACCAACGTTAAATACCGAATTAGATGTCCCGAATGTAGAAGTTACGTGATAAAGTTACTAATGTGTGGCTCTAATGCGGGCGAACGCGTTATCCACTTTCAAAATATGACTGAAAACAGCGCTGCGTGAACGTGTAAGGTTTAGGAATTAATTTTATGTAAGCAGTCTATATCCCAATTGAGTTAATTTTAGTATCATAATTATTAACTTTTGACTATTCGTTAATATTTTCCCGGTTCCCTTTATAGTATTTAACATTTATCTCAAAACATTCATAAGCCACAAAAAACTTTTTTTTAAAATATCAAATGCACCAATAATAATCATCGATGCTGTAACGAGATCCTAAAAACAATTTACGTACTGTCCAAACTATATGTCACTTGATACAACACTATCGAAGAATCGAGGCATATAATAATCTAGAGCGATCTTATTCTTACGAAAGTACGAAAATATTAGCATTTTCTGATATAAATACGGCGCCGGCCGCGGCGCAGTGGTTGTCGTGTTAATAGTTTATTCGGTGCGATATCTGCCGCAAAGTAAGCGCAAGACGACGCCCAGTGTGGCCAGTCGTGAAGAAATCAAGGCGATAAATAAAGCGAATAATTGAGCGAAGTACCTAATTGACGAAATAAATCAGAGCGAGAAATACTGCAAGCGAGAAATGGATGGAACGTTAGAGTAAATGTTAAATGCGCGTTACCCAGCGATAATCAAGTATTTATTAACGGATGATATACTGCGAAAAAGTGAAATTTAAAGAACGGCGTTAATTTGTGACGTTAATTAATTAATATTAGGTCCATACATATGAAATTGGCGTTTTGCCGTACTGTCAAATTTGATCTCAAATATCTTCTCTTTGGTTAGGAATTCCAAATCCAAATTTATACAGTTATTTACTCATGTATTTGTGTTTTGAAAATTATAATTCATTTGTTTTTTTCTCAATTGTTTTTTTCTTTGCGTCACTCAGTTTACAAAATGAAAAACTTGAAATATCGCGTTATTTACGAGTACGAGTTCCACCGTGGCACCAGTGCTGCAGAAACGGCTCGAAGGATTAATGATGTGTATGGCGACGGTGCCGCAAAAGAAAACACAGTGCGTTTTTGGTTCCAACGTTTTCGTTCTGGAAATTTCGACCTGCAGAACAAGCCCCGTGGACGGCCGGAGACCAAAGTTGATAATGAAGAATTGAAGGCTATTGTGGAAGCGGATCCATCGCAAACTACATCCGAGTTAGCTGCAGGCTGCGGTGTTAGTAATAAAACTATTTTAATCCACTTGAAACAAGTTGGTAAGGTGAAAAAGCTTGAAAGGTGGGTACCTCACGAATTGAATGAAGCAAATCAACAAACGCGCGTTGACTGTTGCGTTGCATTACTCAACCGGCACAATAATGAAGGGATTTTAAATCGAATCATTACCTGTGATGAAAAGTGGATCCTGTACGATAATCAGAAGCGCTCATCGCAATGGCTGAACCCTCCCGAACCAGCCAAACCATGCCCCAAGCGAAAATTGACTCCAAAAAAGATACTTGTGAGCGTTTGGTGGACTAGTGCTGGTGTCGTTCACTACAGCTTTTTTAAATCTGGCCAGACGATTACGGCAGATGTCTATTGTCAGCAACTGCAAACCATGATGGAAAAGCTAGCTGCTAAACAACCAAGGCTGGTTAATCGCTCTAGGCCACTGCTGCTTCATGATAACGCTAGACCACACACTGCACAATAGACGGCTACCAAATTAGAGGAGCTTCAATTGGAATGTCTAAGACATCCACCGTACTCTCCGGACCTTTCCCCAACAGATTACCATTTTTTTCGAAATTTGGATAACTTCTTGCAAAGGAAAAAATTCAACTCCGATGGGGCAGTCCAAACCGCCTTCAAAGATTTTATTGATTCCCGTCCGAATGGTTTTTTTAGTAAAGGGATCGATGAACTACCTATGAGGTGGCAAAAGTGCATAGATAGCAACGGTACATACTTTGATTAAATAAATATATTATAATAAAAAAAATCGGCTTTATGTTCCTCCCATACTAAACCTCAATTTCATATGTAAAGACCTAATAATTAATAAATTGATAATTAATTTGAAGTGTTTTTATTCATTCCTTCAGTAGCCACGACACGTGACAATACTAAAGAGTAATTATAGATCTTTAACTAAACCTTTCTTTAATATAAAATAAGTAACAAAAAAATAGCAAAAAAAATTTCAATTTTCTTGCAAAAATAAATATATACAATGCAATATCAAATTAACTACTACAGCAAAATACTATTTCTGGCTAATGAAGAAGTAAAAAATTACAATACCTACTTTGACATAAGGCTTCTTCTTCTTCTACACCTTATCATAAAGGATAGGGGTCCCTGCATTGCATAGAAGGTTTCAACTTCTTTTGAAATAAGGCACTACTTCTATTTTGTTATTTGATTCTTATATGAATATTTATCGTGGTTTTGATGCTAACAAATATGGATTTTTCAGAATTTCCTGAACATTCAATAAATTTCACCATACATACAAGAAATACAGGGGTATAAATTTTAAATTAAAATCGTATGGGTTTGCGCCATCATAATTAAGAAGTATAAGAGATAAGTAAATAAATTGTATTTGTTAATAATTTGGAAGAATGTCATATACATATATAAAAAATATTGCTTTAAAAACTAAGAGTAACATCATTTTTATGAGACATCTTGATTAAGTCAACAAATTATTAAAGTCAAATATAAAATAATCAACTTAATTTTTACATCTCTGATGTGCTTTCTTGCTCTCTACATAATTAATAAACTTCGATGTAATGTAAATAAAGGTATCTTTTTCTATGTTATGTAAATCTGTACAATGATTAGTTTATATTATTTTACTGTCCTGAAAAAGGTTGGATGAAACTGGTAGATATTTTATATGACATCAATCTTATTTTTTAAAAAATTTAAATTGAAGGGTATAAAAGCAATATCCAGAAAATTTTTTAAAAAAGTTTTGAGTGCAGTCACAGAGGATTACTTATACTCTATATTAATAGTCATCGATTTTTTTTTTTGATATTGCTGCCTTTGCTTATATACCCCTCAATTAAATGCTCTTAAATGGAGAGATACTATGTATAACACAATTATGTAATATGTGGTTGTTAAAAAAAATTGTTTAGCCAAGCCACAAAGTATTTGCTTTTTTAAATTTTTTTTTTATTCTGTCACTAAATTGGCTACGTTAATGTTGGTGTAAAACTTGGTGTGAGTTTGGATAGGAGAGATATATATCAGTAATCGGACAGAGGTATTTACAAATACATCATTTTGTGAAAGCATTAAGGGAATGTCTAGTTTTATTAAGAATGTTCTTAGGTTTTCACTCAGAATCTTCTGGTTTGTGTCTTCTGGGGTATTATGCCGTGTTTTTACGACCTTTCTGGCCAACTTTTTGATCCCATTGCAGGGTCCATCATCAGGAAGATTAAAGATCATGTTTATGGACCCTGCAATGAGATCCGAAACGTCGGCAAGAAAGGTCGTAAAAACACGGAATATTACCCCAGAAGACAAACCAGAAGTGAAATTATTTTCAAGTGTCATTAAGAAATTTTCATTATTTTACCAAAATAATTATATTATAATATTCGTAAAAATTCATTCTTGATGATATTCTAAAAATCGCCGTAATCAGCTGAAGATCGGCAATTAGAACTGGAAAAAAAATATTATACAAATAATTAAGAAAAAACACTTGCAACGTTTAATAAGGTGGCCCTCGTAGTCCAGTGGGCAAGACACTGGCATCTCATACGGAGCGTTCCGGTTTCGATTCCCGGTGAGGTTACAATCATCCGTGTGATTCACTCAGGCCTTGATTGTTTTTGTGACTTGTTTCGCTGCAGTAATTGGGCTCCATGGAGAATCGCACAGAACAAAAACAAATATTATTATTACAAAACTAAGGAATTCGTGCAACATCATTATCAATGAAAAAAAAAATTTTAATAGCCTGCGCATCAGAAAAATTACAGAAAATATTCCTACTGAAATTAACAATTGAACGTTTTTTATAAAAAATCATATGCATAATTAAAAAATATATATATAATTTCAGAATGAACAAAAGCGCACGCTTCTATAAAAAAATATACAATATCTCCATAAACTTATGAATAAACAAGTTATATATATATAAAAAATTCTCCATTTAAAAAAAATTGTCTCCGTTCTTCATCGTTCATCTCTAAAAATTATTTTTAATACCTATAGTTTTATTTGCATATTATACTAGGCTTTTTAGCAGGTATATAATTTTTTTAAGACTAAATGCATTTTCTCAGACCATTACTGAAAATTTCCGTACATTTCTTCACACAAAAAGTCTCAATTTAATTCTATACTTAGCAAAACTCCTCCAGCAAAAAACAGAGATATTTGCAAAATATAAAAGAACAAAGCTTTAAAAATTCTTCAACTTTGTTGAACGCCTGACCTCGCACAGAAATTAGTTTGGTATTATCAGAGCACGGTCTAACCTGGAAATGACAGCGCATTAAACCAACACGCATGTTCAAACATCCGCATACATATAACGTGTATACAGGACAAAATGAATATGTCCTACCTGCCCTGAACCAATTTCGTTTCGGTTTTCTTCAGCGAATCGGAAAATTTTCAACAATATAATTACGAGACGACATCAGGGGGCCTAGCGGTTATACAATAAGTAGCGCAAGTCGAAAAAAGTGCGCGAAAAATACATAACATTTGATGCGGATAAAGAAATTCTAGGGAGAAATATCGTTGTTATATAGACAAAAGTGAATAACTTAAAATTAACATTTTATACAGCACAGCGATTTTATGATTTTAGCGTTCCTCAAATGTCTTTGTAAACACTTATATTTATATTATAATGTAAGAAGTTGTTGTAAAAAAATGCAATAATAAAAATCACATTTCTGAATACGCTAATCATGTAATTTATGCCGTCACCTATTTAAGGGATGGAATTAAGATAAATCTCCTCAAAAATAATTTTATTTTTGAATAATTAATATAACTTTGCGTACACTAGAGCTCACTAGGTTGGTTTTCGCTCGAATAAGCACTTGATAAATCATTCGCTTCTTTTACTCAGCTATCGTGTTCAGTCAAAACATAAAAACTACTGCTCAGCCGCCCGCCAAGAACCGCCCGCCATTTCTAGAACATTTTTGAAAGAGCGCGACCCATCTCGGCCCTTCTAGTCATTTTCAGACTGTTCTCGTTAATATTAAACCGATCGGGAAGTTTTTGGAGTATTCTTGAAGGTTCAAACTCCTTCTTGACTATACTGGAATGTTCGATTTTAATTTTTTTGCTTTAATAATACCTACCACAGGAAAAACTAGAAGTAAGCCGGACTCAGCAATCTTCACTGAGATGCGATTATCCAAAGGTTATCCGGTTTTCACCGCTTCTGGAAATAAATGGACTGTAGAGGAACTCAATTATACAAATATATCGAGATGTTAGAGTTAGAAACTCCGGAGCTGCATTTAGCGCGCGTAATTATTGAACCGTTTCTAAACGAAGACAGCCAATCGAATAGGGTCGTTGTGCAGTGAGGGGAGGGTGAGGAGGAGAGGCGAGGAGGGGAATAGATAATCTACATCGCTGGACCCCTTGCCTTAGTTCGAAAAACTTGATACGCTCTCGGTAGTTATAAATAAAAACTTCTTTATTATGAACGTTACTAGCCGTACACCCGTGAAAAATCACGGGAAATAATAATGATGACTTGCCTTGCGCAACCACGCGACATATTACGCGCACCGATTGCGTGTCACACTCTGATTATATAAAAATTAATTACATCGATTTACAGACATTACGGCAGACAGTCGACAAACAACGAGATTATTAATTTTGATAAAGGATTGGTAATAAACCATTTGGAAACCGCCTGTTTGGGTGATATGGCGGGATTAATAGAAACGATAAAAACATTGATATTCCTTAGTTTCAATATATTTGTTAAACACTACATACAATTTTATTTTGCGAATTATTTAGAGTAATAATGAATGTACGTAAAAAATAAACATATTCAATAATTTATTATTTGAATATCGTCTATACAACTTTACATATATACAACTTTCTAGCGATTTAATACTAATGCTTTTAGAAATCGTCTAAAATTTGCGAGAAACAATTTCAAAGTGGAAATTTCAAAATGCTTTTAAGATACCACGAGACCGGAGTGTATCTCTTTTCAATTCATATTCACAGAATCTGAGAGTAATTGAAGGTTCAATTACTCCATCTAGACAAGCCTTAGAGGTGTCAGAACCGTTCACGACGTGATGTTCCTTACCCAGATGAATGCTGGGAGCCTTGACAAGGTCGTGTCGAATTTTGAGATGAATTCATTGGAAGATATCCAATTCAGGCGCAAATTTAATGAGAGCCTTCAAAGTCTAATTCGAGCCGCGGAGAACATAAAAATACGAGTATTTTTGAAAAAAAAAACCCTTTGAAAAATCTTTTATTATTTGGCGAATGAATCCTTTTGCGTCTTTCTTTTGTTGTCTTGTAATTTCCTGTCTTGTTTTTTGATGATTTTTCAAATGGTGTTGTAGTTAATTACGATTAAAAAATTTGCGTTCATCAACACGAAAAAGATTTTCAGTTTTTGATTTGAATTCACCCTTCGCAATAACAAGTACTTTTTAATACTGGTATCATTTTCTTCAATTCGTCTCACTCTCTCAAGTTTCTTCTGTGTTTGTTTCGGTGGAGTGAATAGCAGGTGGTAGCTTAAATTATTTATCGATTATTATACACATATATAAATCGGAAACTACTGTTCCAGATGCTCACGTCAAATTTCTTTTAGAAAATATTTTACGTGAGCATCGTTAGTAGAATTTTAATTTATATATTTGAGACAGTTTCTAATGAATGTATTGCAACATATCAGTCCACAGTTCACACTCACACAACAAAATATCCCAGAGAGAAGATGATTACAAACAGCCGTAAAACCCGATATCATTTATTAGTAAGTTGTCATTTTAGTTTCTCAAGTTTAAAAGCATTACTGCATTTTATATACATTAAAATACAAAACATCACTCGGTAAACTTAAAAAATAATTTATTAATAAAAAATGCTAAATTGGGCTGATGTGGAGCAGTGCAGGGACCCCGAACCAATAGGAAAAGGGGTAGAAGAAGAATAAGAAAATTTGTAAAAATCATTGAACATGACGTACTATTTATAAGAATTTTTATCTTCAAAATCTAACTCATTATTATTAACACAATAATTTATACACAACGTTTTATTCCACTAATTTGAGTTACATAAGCCTAAGCGCTTTCGATGGAGCCTTTGAAGATGATGGTTGTGTCCATCGAAAGCGCTTAGGCTTATATAACTCAAATTAGTGAAATAAAACGTTGTGTATAAATCATCGTGTTATTCATGAACTTCCACTCTGTAAACGAAACAACGCTTAATTTATTTCATTATTATTAATTTAATTTACACTAAAATAAAAATTGTATCATTTTAAGTAATTTGTACTATTGCAGTTATAGTGTTTTAATTTGTATATCGTATATATAAATTAAAAAACTGTACACAATATGATAGAATGGTAAAAAAAAAACTTATTAAAAGTGGTAACAATATTTTTTTACATGCTCTGTTTTTAAGAAAGCAGAACAACTCGTGTTTAGAGAGGGAGTTTGTTTATTGTGTAATATAACCCATGTTATGTACATAATTCAGTCTATAACAGATATGTAATGTATAACAAGTATATGTATAGAAGTATAAATGAAATATTTAATTGCATTAAGTGAAATATATGTAATGTAAAAATTTATGTGAAGTAATAATGGTATATTTAATGATAGATAAATTGAAGTAAGTAGTGAATTAAAAAAAACTAACACATAAAAACCAAGTTTTACTATACTCCCTTTCTCCTCACTACTTGAAACAGGCTTCGCGCTTACTCCACGCGTCGGGCTCGAAAGGGAGTAATAAAAACCGGTCAAATTTCGAAAAATCAAAAAATATATTATAATAAAAATTTAAACGAAAATTTGTAAGATCATTTTTATCGTCGCCACGAGTTTGCCTGCAAAGTTTCAGCTCGATTGGATTGCGGGAAAAGGATTAAAAATCGATCCAAAGTTTTTTCTGCAGACAAGCGACAAGCAGAGAAGCCGACAAGCAGACGCTACGAGTTAAAGGAAAGGTAGCAATAAATTAAATATTTTAGTGGAATCGAAGTGGATGTTATCATTCGGTATCATTTGTGTATCATTCGGAGGCGTAGTCACTAACTTCAATTTCCATTTCCCATTTCCTTAAAAGAAGATCGATTCTGCGGGCGAAGAGTTTCCATTGTTCAGTGTCTTAGTGGTGCAACTTTTGTCCTCTTCTATAGCCGTCAGAAGGGCCTTTTCATCAAAATCCGAAGATCAACCCTGTTCTTACTTGTCGTCCAAGTAAGTTGGCGCCACCAGCTTTGAAGCGAACAAACCACTCAAACAATGGGGAAGTTTCATGATGTTGATATAGCTAGACCGCTTTCAAAAGAATGTGCGCAAACGCACTTTCTTCGTCGTGCGCATGGAGGGCGTGGTTTATCATTTTAAATACTGTGTTCTGAATGAAATTTTGTGCCATGTTACGCAAAAACACAGTTTACACGGTGTTACGAACGTGAAAATTATTATTATTGTAGTGGAACATTTTTTCTAAGAAACTTCCAAAACATTATATTATTACCTAGGTTAACTCGTTGCGTCTACTTGCTTGCTTGTCTGACAAAAAACTTTCGGTCGATTTTTAGCCCTTTTCCCGTGATCGAATCGAGCTGAAACTTTGCAGGAAGAATCGTGGCGATGATAAAAATGATCTAATAAAGTTTTGTTAAAAAAATTAATAATTGTAGTATAGTTTTGGATTTTTCCAAATTTTAATGGTTTTTTCAAATTGGAATTGATTAGTCCAAAGCGTTTATAGGCACGAAATCTGATTCAAAGCGAAAGGGAGTATTTAAAAACTTGGTCTTAATGGGTTAGTTTTTTATAATTAATCTATGAAATGGGTACTATTTCATTCAACCTATGTTTACACGGTGTTACGAACGTGAAAATTATTATTATTGTAGTGGAAAATTTTTTCTCAGAAACTTTCAAAACATTATATATATATATATATATATATATAACCTAGGTTACTACGGATTATTATTTGACAACGTATTTTATTATTTTCTAGAAATTACAAAACAACAATTTTTTCATAATCTTCTATATGTTTGAATTTTTGCCTGTGTATGACGTATATTCATATATTTATGTGTTCAGTTCTTCTGAATAAACCGACATTTTATCATGTTCCGAGTTTTGATTTTTAATTATTTAAACCGAAAAGATTAACCGAAACTAGTGCGAGAAAATGTGCAGTCTTTGTACGTTCAAGCGATAATTCCGACACGCTATCTGAGTAATGTGTGATTTTTGTTTACGTGTTTGATTGAATGTTTATTTTGTTGTATTGGCTTAGTGTAAAATAAAAATATGTGTGTTGTTACGATGCAAAAAATGAACACAAAATAAGTTTTTCTAGTAAGTAAGTAACCTTTTTTAAACTAAAAAATATATATTTATTTGGAATATTATATTGAAGCTTGTAATACGGGCTTGCCAGGCAACTTTGCCCCCGCTTTCTTCTTACCGGACATCTTTTGACTGTGGTTGACCAATAACACTATATTCAACTTGATGGAATTTAAATATAGATCAAAATTAATAAACCACTTAATTTTTTTTCTCAATCAATATCAATGAGTGACTGAGAAATATAAAATATAATTTTCAAATTCTGAATACTTTGAGTTGGGTTAAATTTTTTAAAGAACAGATTTTTATCCCAGGGGACATGATTAATCAAAATAAATTGTATAAAGGATATTACTTTAAAAATTCAAATTAAAAAACTATGGATACCTCATTAGTGACATCTGTATTTGATTAAGGGAAAAAAAACGCTTTGGACTCCAGTGGTGCTAAATGGTAATTATAACACACATGTGAAATGGGTTGTAAAACTTAAATTTCGTATATTATACAACTTCCAAAAATTTGATAAATGTGGTATTCAATCAAGGGTGGAAATGGTGAGTGTTACATTGTGTAAAGTGATCATTTAAGCCCTATGAACAGCCAAAGACTTCCATACCTATTTTCCCATAAAAAAAATATAATTTCGTCTCATAACGAAAAATATAATATGAGACGTCTATATCTTGATAATTTTAAATTTTACGTATTTTAGCGCTGAACAACGTTGGCCTCGCCTAGTCATTTGCCCTAGTCAAAATCCTCGCAGTACTAGGTACTATACGATCAATCGACAGAAAACCGTATCGTCTAGGTCAAGTGATGTCACATGCTGAACTATCACATGAATCAAAATTATTTTTGAAGGAAAACTTTTAAGTCCCGTAACTTTTTCATTTATAGAGATATTTTAATAATTCTTTCACATTTTTCTTCAATTTTACTTAAATTTTTATAATAAATTTATGAAAAAAATGGAAACTTCTTCATCCCACCTATGTGTGGTACAGTATTTAGTTTGAGTATTATCGAAGGATAATCAAGGATAGGTCCATTAATTCATTTTTAACGACAAAAATTTTACAGTTCTTAAAAAATTTCAAATTTGTGATTAAACATATCATTAATAATATCTATTGATAGTTTGCTTAACTTATCTATAAAATAATACAATACTAAACATTGATCTAAGAGATTTTTTTCTCCAATTTTCTATCTATATTTCCTATAGGCAACACTGAATCCGAGGAGGTTAGTTAAAATCTATTCTAGTATTCGTAATATTTTGAATATGTCCAAATTTTTCAAGAATACAATACTTCATTTTGTTCGCACGGGGACATCATTAATCAAGATATATTATAGACGTCTCATAGAGAAGAAGCTATATTTTTATGTGGGAAAGTAGTAGGTTAGAAAGTCGTTTTTTGGGTGTTCATAGGGCCTACGACCTATCGCACGGCTGGCTTAAGTGATCACTTTATACAATGTAACGTTCACATTTCCACCCATGATAAATTAGCATATCTTTCAATTTTTTGGAAGTTGTATATATGTTTAACCTTCACAACTTGTTTCGTATGTTAATTGTATTTTTATTGCCGCCACCTGCAGACCAATGCTTATTCTATAATCCATAATCCTATACAGATGTCACTTTTTCCATAATCCAATACAGATGTCACTATATATAAAAGATATCTCATAGAGACGAAGCTTTATTTTTATCTGAGAAAGTAAGAATGCAAGTCTTTTTTTGGGTGTTCATAGGGCTTACAACCTATTGTACGGCTGGCTTAAGTGATCGCTTCACACAATGTAAGTCCTATGAATACCCAAAAAAAGACTTCATGCCTTCTTTCCCACTTAAAAATATAGCTTCATCTCCATGAGTATCTATAATATATGTTGTTTTATTCTTGTATTTTATTTATCAATGTGGGAACTGTAAATTTCAGAGGTTTCACTTTATACGTCATTGTAATTTTAGGAAATTAATATCCATATAATAATTAACAGTATGGAAACGATGTGGAAAGTTTATTTATTTAACTCGCTCGCTCGAATTTAACATTTCGATGCATTTATAATATATATTTATTTCCCGCTGAAAGTCGAATAACTATTTTTGTATGTCTTCTGGCGCCGCGCGCATCCGTTGATGATATGTAAATTATTAAAAGTTAAATGTAAAAATAGCTACCTGTGTAGCAATACGCTTTTTTGCTATAAAAGTTTCGTGTTGATGGATGCGCTATAAAATGGTTTGTGGCACAGATTTTAAAATAAATGCGATCCAAAATGGCGAGTGTTTATTTTGAAACCGCCGTGGCGTTCACGATTATTACAGTAGATGATAACAAATATAGATTTTTGATGTCTGCGTAAAAACCTGACGGTTATTTGCTAACAATGTCTCATTTTCTCCTTCCCGTATTGCTTACCAGTTCAACGAACCTGCCATCATCATTTTGTATACCTATCGTAGCCCAGAAAAACTGATCAGTCCTCTTCTTCTTCTTAAAGTGACAACTTCTATCGAGGTCGGCGAGCATATTGGCATGGTGCAACTTAATCGAGTTACACTGGTAGACCTCTGTCCATTTAAGAAAGACAATCGAATAAGTATGCCGTGCGTACGAGGCACATTGTTGTAGGAAAGTTGTCCCCTAAATTCAAAATTAGTATATCGACTTTGTGCGACTTTCCACATTTGATTTTACGTTTTGATAGACCTTTCTTTAAATTTAGTGATAGCTTATTCTTTTTAAAATACGGTTGTTTTGTTTTGAGAAATATGAAAAAATAAATGTTGGGCTGGCCGCTGGAAGATGCTAATGGCCGCGAAGCGGCTTACCGACCACATTGTCTAGCAACAAGCAAATAGCAATGGCCACGTGGAGGCTACTATAGGCCGCGCAGTGGCCCAGACAGGGCCTAGTATCAAGCATTCGCTATCGCCGATTATGCTTGAATTATAGATTGTATCATACATTAAATCATATTATAGATTAAGATGTCTTATAGCTGTATCATATTATAGGATATGTAAATATAAATATGTAAGTTATTATGGATAGATATTAGTAATAGATTGTAGAATATACAGTGTAAAAAATACAAGTTAATATACAAGAGCGTCATGTTAACTAACTTAAGAAATAAATAAATATTTTTTTTTTAGCAAAATAAGGTTTTAGAATCTATGTTTCGAAAGGGGTGTTGTAATATGAATAAAACTTTGCCCATAAACAACGACAGATAATATTTTCGTGATTAATTTACCTGTTTCCTCCATTTCCTCTGTGTCTGGTTCTTTTACTGGTTAGACAGGAAAACCCTTCTCTGTTTTGAGATACCCGTATATTATTTAAGTTTGTCAGTTAGACAAAATACTCCCTCGCGGAAAAACAATCCTTATTCCACACCACTTTGAGGGAAAACAATTCCAGACTGTGCTTTTATATTTCTCCCGTCTCTAATTCTGTTTATTTTGTCCTAGCAATCTCACTCCAGGACATATTAAATCTTCTCCCATTCATAAACGTAACAGTGTGAAAAATAGGAATATTTTAATTTATATATTTTTTTAAAACTATTTATTCTTTATTTATTTAAAATAAATAGAGATGCATGCACGAAATACGTGTAACGTTTATATTCTTGCTAAACTAATCTAAATACCTGTGATTTGAAAAATACGACTAACTTAAATTAAATTTTTAATTAAAATAAAACACAAATCAATTTGTTTTCACCACTTTTTTAGATATACAATCTACATGTTTTGAGAACAATGTTCTCTTCTTCAGGATTTTTTGTGTACTAAAATTGAAAAACCATGCAAGTGTGTTTCGATACCTTTTTTATTTTCCCAAGGTCTCCATTTCAGAAGTCTGGGAGGCCATCTTGTAGCATCCTGACTTGCATAGTGGTTTGATAAAAAGTTTTTCTCTTTATTAATTTAAATAGTGTTACCACAAAGCCATTTTGCAGTTGTTAAAGAATTTCTTTATTTCGAAACATTTTGAGTACTTACTTGCGTCCAAATTTTTCAATAACACAATACTGGATTTTATCCCCAGGGAGACATCATCAATTAAGATAAACTCATAAAGACGAAGCTATTTTTTATATGGACTTAAAATACCATACCTACTTTCCCATATAAAAAATAGACACGTCTCTATGAGACATCTATAAAAGATTATTATTAATTTTGTTCAGAACGTTCAGCATATTTTTAAATATTGAAGTACCACGAAAAATTCCGATCGTATTCATCAAGCTGTGCTAGCACGTCAAACGACACAGATGACCGGACTAGAATGTTTGGTTTACCGTCCAATTCAACGATGCCAGCGCTAGTTTATTGATGTTCATGAATCAGCATATCTTTTCACATCACGATACGTTCGCAAAACGGCCACGTCACAAATTGAATAAGAAGATGAATCGAAAGTTTATCGTCCACATAATACGTACAGCTTTATTTGGAAATACCAAATCAATCAAAATATTTTCGGAGAGAAATTTTGGCCAATGCGTGATATTACAAAAATAATTAAATTCAAAATATTATCACGAGAATGTAGAAAGAATAGGTTTACACGTAATTGAGTATCTCTCAGCATTCTACATTTTTTTAAAGTAAATTAGAAATTACTGGAAGGGTCTAGAATAAACAACTAGATTCGTGAAATATCTGGAAACCCGAAAATGTATATAATCCGTATGAAATCATCAAGACACAGTTAATTGTTATAGTTCAGCTAAACCAGAGAAAAGCGAGACCGATTACGATACGGTGTAGCCGGCAAAATACGAAATGCATTGTGAGAGTACCCGCTGAGGGTTCAATGATGAATGGGCGCGATTCCAGGTGTGCGAATATCTTAAGATGAGCAAAAAATGTTCCTAAGATGAGTGATAAGTGCGAAATTATTGTCCCAGTTAAGTTCGTGTCCAGTGAATTTGGTGATAAGTAAAATCTTAAAATAAAACCGCCGTGATATCGTGACAATATATTTAAGATGAAATTCTGAAATTAAATAGATTTTGTCTACGTGTCTGTGACCTCCTTTTTTAAAATTGTGTTTTTAATCGTACAAAAACTTCACACCTCCTTTTTCTAAATTATGTTCCGGTCAAAACCTACAAAGAACATTTTATACTGCCCTTTTTGTCAATTCCTTTTGTAATTGTTTGCTATCCTATAATACTACTCTTTTGATTTCTTGTAGGTGTATTATGTGATAGGTACTTTGTGTCGTATATTGAAATAAATAAATAAATGAGTAAGTATGTTTCTTGCATTTTTTGTGGGTTCAATATAAACAGAGCTGCGAATGTTAGAAAATTTTTGTACGTCTACTATTTTGAAAAAAGATGACGGAACAGGCTGGTTAAAGAACTAAACCGAGGTATCAATATGGTCAATTTTTCCCATAAATTTTGGTCGAAATCTGATGTGGGATTTCGACCAAAGGGAGTTATCTTGTATACAAAATAAGTTATATCCTGCAGGGTGGGTTATACATTTTTGTACTTTTGATATATGTGGGGTTTAAAAACAAAGGCAGCAATATTCAAAAAAAATATTTTGAATCAAACCGAGGATTACTAATATAAAATGTACTGCATTTTAATTAATTTATCTATCCCTACTAAAATCATGTTTCCTTTAAATTCATTGGCTCTTTTCTATATAATATTGAATTAAGTTCATTTTATTATAATTAGTAAACCTCGATGACTGAATTATTTTTTTTGATATTGCTATCTTTCATTTTATACTCCATATATGATAATAGATGTTTGTTATACTGGAAGACTACATTTGGGAAACTTATGTGTTAAATATCATGTCGTTTAAATCCACTATCCACTATTCCCACTAAAACTTGATAGAAATCTGAAAATAACTAATGGGTGATATCGTTTCTACAAAATCTGTTTCATCCCATATAAAAATACGATTTATCGTATGGCGTAAAGAAGTTTCCTGGTTACTATTGAAAAAAAAAGTGTCATGAAATTTCCCGGAAGTTACTTTGTAAGATCTCTTGAAAAAACATTAATATCGAAATCCATTTTATATACCTGTTTTGGAAATATTATATGTCTTTATATTTCATCTAATATAAGTCCAATAATAGTTTTTCCTTAAAAAAATATTTTTCCATTACCGTTTTGTTAAATATTTATATAATTCAATATAACAATGTTTGTTCGATCTAAAAATATGTTGTAATATTGACCATCTTCATTGTATAAGAAAATAAAGGCCTACGCAGGGTATCGGATATGTGCTGAACGCACGCGTTCTAATTGAAATATTTCCGAATTTTCATTTTTTGTATTTTTATTTTCAACTGCGAAAATACATAAATAATGGAAGTGATAAAAAATAAATAAAATATTACTTATTTTGATATCACACTATTGAGTAATTAGCAGCTAGTTTCGGCTCACAACTAAGCCTTCATCAAGGTTGAATATATACTATACATGTGTGGTATAAAAGCAAAGGGAGAAATATCAAAAAAAATAAATTAATGCGGCCATCGAGAATTACTAATTTATAATTTACTGAAACTAACTAACTAACTAACCATCACGCCGTTTCCCTGCAGGGGTAGGCAGAGAGGATTGAACGCCACACTCTTCTATCCTGGCACACCACTTTTGCTTCGGCCACATTCATACATCTTCTCATACACGTTCTACGATTGTTGCGGCTTTTAACAGGGCCATCCTCAAATACTTGTAGTACCTGATCGTGCCAGGTCTTTCGCGGACGCCCTCTATTCCTGTTGCCTTCAACATTCGCCTCATATATTTTCTTAACCATCCTTTCCTCGTTCATACGTTCCACATGACCAAACCATCTCAGCACTCCTTTCTTTATTCTATCTACCACACTACAGCCAGCATTGCATTCACTTCTAATTTGTTCATTCCTCACTCTATCGACCAAAGATTTTCCACACAAGCGTCTTAGTGACCGCATTTCAACCGCATTCAGTCTACTTTCATTCCTCTTTTGCCAATTCCAGGCTTCACTTCCATACATAAGGGTTGGCACTAGAACGCCATTATGTACCGCTAGTCTTGCTTCTTTTGACAGATTCTTATTGGCCATAATTGCATTTAGTGCACCATTAACTTTGTTTCCCGCAGTTACTCTCCTTTCGATATCATTCTCAGCCTTGCCGTCTCTACTAAACATACTTCCCAAATACACAAACTCGTTCACTTGTTCTAAGCATTCGTTGTTTATAATTACATCACACTTAGTCAATAATTTACTGAATGCGATATTTTATAGGAAACATTATTTTGAAAGGGATAAATACATTAAATCTAGAATCAGTACACTTTAAATTACTCGGTAATCTACGGTACTGCATTTAAAACACTTTTTTAATTATTTGGATATTGGTGCCTTTGCTTTTATACCCCACATATCTAGTATATTTTACAATGGTAGGTTGTTGGTCTTGTGATCAGGACTCTCGCCTCGTGATTCAAAGATCGCGTTTTCGAACATCACTCCAGACCAGCAAGTTAGTCCTATTTTCACAGCATAAGCTTAGTTTAAAAATAGTAAGAGTATTGATGTGACACGTATTTCCTGCTCGCATCTCTATTAAAAAAAAAATATATGGCAAAAGATTACATAGAGAATTCCCCGTAATATGTCAATAATATCGAAACCTCTAGAACCTTCCACTTTTACATTTGGGAACATACTATCGTACTCTGAAGTTAGTTACAACATTCGAGGAACACATGAAAAAGCTTAGAAGGGATGCGGATCTTCCACCAAACACTAGAATAATCTAGAAAGTTAGATAATCCAGTTTTTGGTTATAAATACGGAACTGAATGAACTGTCAAATACGGCAACTCTACTTGCCGTATTTGACAATTCATTCAGTTCCGGTGCATAGTCGGCCACGAGCCGCGAAGCCAGGGTGGCAGTCGTGAGGTAATCGAAGCGATAAATAAAGCGAAATAATCGAGCGATGTACCTTATTGGCGAAATATACTAGAGCAACTAATACGTTCGAGAATTGGATGGAATATTCTAGTAAATGTTAAATATAGGGTTACAGCCATAATAAAGTGTTCATTTACGAGTGATATATTCCGAAATAGTTATAATAATTCAAAGAATAGCGATAAGTTAAATTTGTGTTATTAAATTTTATTCAAAAACCACAAATTTTATAACAATTTTTAAATCACACTAATTTTGAAAAACGGAATAACATCGACTATTGGATTCTATTAACAATTACGGATGGACATTCGAATTTATTATTATTGGGGTTTGGGAATGGTTTTGAATGGAAGACTTTAAAGGGCATATTTTTTATTTTTCTATAAAGATGATATTTATTGAAAATGGATTTTTTTGCGTTGTTTTTATTAAATTCTGGTAAAGAAAAGGAACCCATAAAATATGATCGTTCTTGTATTTCACAAAACAACTTAGACGAAAAATATAAAATGGCGTAAAATAAACATTAATATTTTTCGTAATAACCTAAGCATAAATTTATTCATCCCTGTTAAATTTTTTATCCCCGACTCAACCGTTAACTCGGAAAACAATTTATTTTTTAAAGTTTTTATCGCTCTTCTATATTGGAAAATATTTTTGTACTTCTCATTATTTTGTATACAGTTTGGGTATTGAATTTATCCTTTCAAACAAAATGGAATCTATATCTTACCTACCATAATATACATTACATACGAGAGAGAAGTTGTTGGCATTGAAAGATTATTAGAAATTGCGATAAATTTTTAATTAATTAAGATAAATTGAAGATGGCTAACATATACAAAGTTATTTATGTGAAAAAGTATATGTGGATGTATATTAAGAGGTGAAAAATGTTTCAATGAATTACCTGTTGTAATGAGGATTGAGAATAATTATGAGGCTTTTAAGAAAAATATCAAAAAATACCCTCACAGTTAATTTTTATTATATATAATGTAATCTTTTTACTATTTACTCTTATTCAACTATGTGTATATTTAACTGTATAATTTCGTAGAATATTTATTTGATAAAAGATAGTTGGCGCCAGAAAGGGCGACCGCGGAGGACGTGGCATGACCAGATTAACCAGAAACTGGAAAATGGTCCCGTTAGAAGCCTCAACAACCGTCGAGCTTGCAAGCGAAGACGTGGATGTGTGAATGAGGTGAAAGTTGTATGTCAGGAAAGAAGAGTATGGCGCTCTATCCTCTCTGCCTACCCCTGGCATGGAAACTGCGTGATGGTTAGTTAGTTAGTTATAATAAGAATATTATTTTTCTGCATATTGTTGTATGCCTTTGCTTATAATTTTCCTTTATTTTCTCTTTACTATATTATTTTTTTAATAATATTGTTGTACCTGCTATGTTTTTTGATTATATTTACTTCATTTTTACTGTTGTCTCGCATTATTGCATATTAGTTTTTTTTGTTGATATTTTCATAGTATGAACTACATGCTATTAAATACATTTTACATATAATGATACTGCTCTCCTACTTACGAGTAATATTACTCATGCGGAAGAGAAATACCATGTGAAAACTGTAAACTATGATTATTTTAATAAATGTATTTATTTATTAAATAAATAAAAAAGAGTAAAATGGCGATAACAGGATTTATGAGTTCTGACGTGACAATTACACCCAGGATCAACGAGAGAAAGAAAGTGAGAGAGAGAGAGAGAGAGAGGGATTGTGCTCTCCTTTTTTTATTGCCGCGTCCCTTTGTTTACATTTAGTACTATATCTTTATCGTTTGGAGTTTCTGTGTTTGTTAAATGCACAAAATCTATGTTTCGCTGCCATAAAACATGATGTACGAAGAATGTACTGCTCGGGACTAGTTAGCGTTTTATTTTTAAAGACTATATTCACTACAGCCGAGCTTTGTTCTGCTTGTTATTTTCTCGTGAGATGACTTGTCTTAAGTATATGAAGAGACCAATTATTCTAAGTGCACATCATGTTATGCTTCCCTGGCGTGCAAAAGCATTTTTCGCAATATAAACTGCGTACTACAATTAAACGGAAAAAGAAGAAAAAAATTATCCAACGACAATAACAATCATAATTCTCTCTTTTAAAACCTGATTTACTTACCATTACACCGATTCACAGCAGGGGTAGGCAGAGAGGAAGTACCATTACATTATTCTGTCCTGATACACGACTTTCGCCTCATCCACACTCAAATAAGTTCATCGATTCAAAGGATAACGATTCAACTGGACCATCTTCCAGAACCTGGTTTGCCTGGTAATAAAAAAATGACTACAATATGTAAACAACAGAGAAGGATAGAAGAGTATGGAAGAAAGAGAAGAACGTTCTGTCGGATAAATATTTAATTTCGATGTTTATTTTCAAAATACATATTTACATAGAAGTCATGCTTCAATGTACTCACTGCACAT